>JAJPUD010002293.1:209417-290919 GCA_023553655.1 Myrmecobius fasciatus | reverse complement strand
CATTTCTCACTCCTTCCCTGCCATTTCTCACCTCTTCCCTGCTTCTTCCTTGCCATTTCTCACCCCTTCCCTGCCATTTTTCAGTCCCTCCTGCCTCTCCCATTCCCCATCTTCTGCTCTCCCGACTTACTCATCACCTCGGTGATAGAGAGTGACAATAATCATTTCTGGGAGGTGTCTTTGGGTGGGGAGTCGAGGCGTGACCTTAGAGCGCTCACACTGGTTCCTGCTTGTCCAGTTGTCCCAGCTTCTGGGTATTCCCGGAAGACCCAGGGCTTGGTCAGAGCTGGCTTTTATAACCTGGGTCGTGTCCACATGGCACAGAATTGGATGAGCTTTCTCTCACCTCCTGGCTCTCTGGGGATCTCTGGGGAACTCTGTCTCAGTGGGTCAGGCCTGTCTGGTACAGTGGCCCATAAACTCAGATTAGAGAATCTCAGAGTCCTCTGGAGACCTTCAGCATCCCCTCTACGGCTCATGTGACCATCTGCTCAAAGGCTCCTGGGCAGCCCGTTTTCTGCCTCAGAAGTCACAGGTGATTTTCCTTAATGTAGAAATCTTGGAAATCCCTCCTTCCTAGATGCTCCAAGCTCTGCCCTCCAGGACCAAACTAAAGCTCTCCGACTCCTTCCATTACCCTCCTGTGGGCTAGACTAGAGGCCCAGAAGCCGGTGGTCCTTCTTGAGACAATCTGGTTTACAAACGTTCTCCCCAAACTGTGAAGCTGAGACTTGAACATGACCCACCATAGGTGGTTGAAAAGGGCACAGAACAGGCCAATCAAGTCCTTAGTCCTGAAGGCTACGCCCCTCTTAAAATGACCAAAGCTGCCAGAGCGATTTTTGGTTTGCCATATCAAGTTACGGACTTCCAGACCGATGGGACCCCCAAATCTTTTTCTCAGACAGACACATCCTGAAGGCCAGGACTACACCCTTTGTTTATGTTATTGTACCTTTGTATAATACTTGATGCATGTTAAAAATGGTCCTAACCGTGGCTCTTCCCAACAACGAGATGATTCTGGCCGGTTCCAATGATCTCGTGATGGAGAGAACCATCTACACCCAGAGAGAGGCTGTAGAAACTGAGTGTGGATCACAACATAATGTTGTCACTCTTTTTGTTGTTGTTTGCTTGCATTTTGTTTTGTTTCTCTCTCTTTCTTTTTTTTTTTTTTACTGGTTTGATTTGATTTTTCTTGTGCAGCAAGATAATTGTATAAATATATATGCAGACATTGGATTTACACACATATATATATATATACATATACACACATATATTTTATTACCATGTTTAACATATATTGGATTACTTGCCATCTAGGGGAGGGTCGATGTTGAAAAATTATCCTTGGGGCAGCTAGGTGGCGCAGTGGATAGAGCACCAGCCCTGAAGTCTGGAGGACCTGAGTTCAAATCCACCCTCAGACACTTGATGCTTCCTGTGTGATCCTAGGCAAGTTACCTAACCCTGATTGCCTCAGCCAAAAAAAAAAAAAAAAAAGAAAAAGACTTTTAGGGGCAGCTAGGTGGTACAGTGGATAGAGCCCCAGCCCTGAAGTCGGGAGGACCTGAGTTCAAATCTGGTCTCAGACACTTAACATTCCCTAGTTGTGTGACCCTGGGCAAGTCACTTAACCTCAATTGCCTCAGCAAAAAGCAAAAGAAAAATTATCCTTGCATATATTTTGAAAATAAAAAGTTTCAATAAAAATAAATAAAAAATGGCCCTAACTCAAATATATTTCTATATAACGGTTTTGCACTTTACAAAGAGACTCAGAGATAGCATCTAAGTTGGTTCACCCAGCAACCGTCTGAGATAGGCAATTTAGGTTTCAATCAACAAATGTCTGCTTGTGTTTCCCATAGAATCACAGGATGACAGACAGAGATGGAAGGGGTGGGAACGGGGGTGGCAAGAGCTAAAGAAACAAAGAACCAATAAAGCTCTCTTCCGGAGGAGCTGCATTCTGTCAGCCGTGATGGCCAACATCAGCACCCATTAGCTAAGCAAGGAAGGTGCTACGAGGCAGGGGAGTCAGGAGAGGTGTGATGGAGCAGGGGCACGAGCCACTAGACAACGCGCCCCAGGAATACTGGAAGGACGAGGGAAGGTGCTCCCCCCCCCAGCCAAGGGAGTCGGGGAAGGTGGAAGGCAGAGACGAGGAGGAGCGAGTGCAGCCCAGGCACAGAGGACGTACTGAGCTCTTGCGGAGGTACGTGGGGATCCTTGGGGAGGGGGAGGCCAGGGCCAGAACTGGCCTGAGAGAGATTATTGTGGGAGGAGGAGGATGCACTGAGAGAAGGACACCAACGACGGGAGCCTTCCCCAATATTTTGAGAGCGGGGACCAGGACAGAGGCAGTGACCACGTGCTGGAGAGAAGGGGGCAGATACTACACAGGGGGAACGGACAAGACTTAGCAGCTGGTGGCATTCAGGGAAGGAAGTGGAAGAAAGAGTCTGGGTGAGCTTGGAGCTTGTAAACATGAATGACTGGTGGGGTGCAGCTAGTGGGGTCCACAGTGGATAGTGCTGGGTCTAGAGTCAGAAAAGACTGAATTCAAATCTAGCTTCAGACACTTTCTGGCTGTGGGACACTGGGCAAATCACCCTGTCTGCCTCAGCTTCCCTCACTTGCAAAATGGTTATAATAATAGCACCTTCTTCACAGGGCTGTTGTGAGGAACAAATGAGATAGTAATTGCAAAGCGCTCAGCACGGTGCCTGGCCCATAGGAAGCGCTATATGGGGTTCATTACCATCATCATCATTAATGGCAACGTTCTCAAAAGGAACAGGAAAGACTGGAGGAGCTACAATGTTTGGGAGAGACAGCAAGGGCTGGGTTGTGAGTGAGTAGAGCCAGCAGGGTCAGTGGGACATCCAGACAATGGCCGGCAGGGTCAGTGGGACATTCGGACAATGGCTGGCAGGGTCAGCGGGACATCTAGGCAATGGCCAGCAGGATCAGTGGGACATCCAGACAATGGCCGGCAAGGCCAGTGGGACATCCAGGCAATGGCCAGCAAGGTCAGGGGGACATCCAGACAATGGCCGGCACCGAGATTACCAGGAGGGCTGGAGATCAGCAAAGAGAATCCCTGAATCATGAGCTGGAAGGGAGGGACCTCAGTGGCCCCTAATCTGGGACTCAGGAGACAATATACCTAACCAGACATGTGGTGGTCGAGCCTCTGATCCAAGACCTCCACAATGGGGGCTGCTCCTCCCCCTTTGGGACATTTCTTCTGCCCAATCCTGAAGGGATCTGTTACTGCCACTCCATGCTTCCACCCTAGGGTGCCGAGCTAACCGAGTCCAATCCCTCCCACACAGGACGGCCCTTCCCAACTGAAGCAATCATGCTCTTCTTAAACACGGCTACACGGGATCAGGGCTGGATCTACAATGGGTGTTAATTGAATCTATTAGAGCACATGAGATCTCTAAGGAAAGGGAGAAGGATGGAAGGAGAAAGAAAAAAGGGAAAGGAGAGACAGACAGAAAAACAGATAGACAGACAGACAGACATAGAGAGAAAGTAAGGGAGAGAAAAGGAGAGAGAAAGAGGAAAGGAAAATGAAGAGAAAGAAAGGGAAGGAGAGAATGGGAGGAAGGAGAGAAAAGGAGGGAGAGAAAGGGAAGAAGGAAGGGAAAATGAACAGAGAGAAAGAAAGGGAGAGAGAGAAAGGAAGGGACAAAGAGAAAAGGAGGGAGTGAGAAAGAAAGGGAGAGAGGAAGGGAAATGGGGGAGAGAAAAAAGGGAGGAAGGGAGGGAAAAGGGAGAGAAAGGGAGGGAAAAGGGAGAGAAAGGGAAGGAAAAGGGAGAGAAAGGAAGGGAGGGAGAGAAAAGGAAGGAGAGAAAAAAATGGAGGGAGGCAAGGAGGGAGAGAAAAGAAGGAAAAGAGAAAAAGGGAGGGAGAGAGAAAGGGAAGAAGAGAGGGAGAGAGAGAAAAGGAAGGAGGGAAAAAGAAGGAGGGAAAAAGAACAATCTCCTGGCTGAGCCTGGAGGTACACTTGTGCTCAGGGAGGGAGCTAGGGATGATAATCGACTGAAGGGGACTGCAATGGAGCGCTCAGACAGGTAGGAGAGAACAGTGCCATGGAAACAGAGGGAGGGGACAAAAGCAATGAGGAGGGAGGGCTGAGCGGCTCGCACAGGAGGAGGGCAGACAAAGGCGGGCGCTTGGCAGGGAAGAGCTGCCTGGTGACCCCGAGCCAGAGCAGGCTGGGCCGAAGGGCAGGGGTAGGAGCCAGACTGGCAGGCACTGCCAGGGGACGGGGCGGGTGCCCGGTGTTCCGCAGTGCCAGGCGGGAGAGCCGCAACCCCCACAGAGGTCTGTTTGAAAGGATGGGCGCCCTAAGCACTGGGAGGCGTTCAAAATGAACAGACTTTAGATGGAATTCAACCTGAAACGGCACAAAACGGCTTCCATTGCGGTTTCAAAGCCAGCCTTCGGTTGGATTTCCACGACAGCTCCTCTGGGGCTCATGTCACCACGTTGTCTCTGGCCATAGCCCTCCCGGTGTGATCCCCTCAGCTCTGCTTTCTGGGCTGGCCCATGGGGGCACAGGCTATCCCGAGGGGGCACAGCTCGATCCACAAGGGCACAGCCGTCCCATGGGGGCACAGTCTGTCCCACTGGGGTACAGCCCAACCTGAGGGGGCACAGCCTATCCCATGGGGGTGCAGCCCATCTCATGGGGGCGCAGCCCATCCCATGGGGGCATAGCCCATCCTGAGGGGGCACAGCTCATCCCACAGAGTGCAGACCATTCTAAGGGGGCGCAGTCTATCCTGAGGGGGTCCAGTCCATCCTGAGCAGGCACGGCCTGTCCCATGGGGGCACAGTCCATCCCACAGGGGCACAGCTGAGCATCTCACCCTGTCCCAGCCCGTCTGGGAGGTAAATACAAAGAATCCTGGATCTGGCGGCGAGCACCTGGCTTCAAGTCCTATGTCCGGAGCCCTTCTGGGCCTCGGCCCCCTCTGCACTGACATGAAGGGGCTCCACTGGAGCCCTGCCCTGTCCCCCTCCCACGCTGTGCCTGCCAGCACTTCCAAATGTCCCCTTTCTCCTCCTCAGTGTTCTTGAGGGAAGGGGTGACCCTGAGATCAGGTTTAGCTTTTGCTTTCATTTTGGAGCCCCTTCCTTCCCCTCTTCCCTGCCTAGGGGGCCGCATCCCTTGTCACAAAAAAGCGTTCCCTAGCACACTACCTATGTCTGATGCCATATCCTACATGGTAATGCACTGGACAGTGAGATGGACTTGGAAGCAGGAAGTCCTCCTTGCTACAGTCTCAGAACTGGCCTCCTTGCCTCTACTTTTTCTCTGTCTCCAGTCCATGCCCTACATAGCCATACAGATAAAGTCAGATACAAATCAGACTCCATCCCTTTACTACTTGAAAATCTTCTGTAGCTCCCTACTGCTTCTAGAATAGGTGTGGGAAATGTTCAGTCTGTGGGCTGGGAGACCGGTGAAATCATTTGCTAAGGCAACTGCAGGTAATGATGAATGATGAAAGCTAGGTACAACAGCCTCCCACTGCTTGAGTTCTAGAGAGTGGGAATTTTGTATGCCCTGGGAAGGATGTTACAAACATCCAAATGGCCCCTGGCAGAAAAAAAAGGTCACCTGCTGCTGCTCTAGAATATAGAAGGGGAAATCTTCAGGCTGGAAATCTGAATGAATCTCCTACATGGAAACTCCCACCAACTTGCCTATTTTTATTTCCTTTTAGTCCCCTTCATGTACTTTCTGGTCCAACGCGCTCTCTCAGGCACATTTCATCTTAGCTTTCTTTGTGCTTGCAGACCTGGAATGCACTCACTCCTCATGCGGCTCTTAGCATCTCTAGTTTCCTCCAAAGCACAAGTCAGATGCTACCTGACATTATCTTGGATAGTTACATGCTTTGTGTTTAGCTATATCTGTGTGCCTTTGTACACATTGATCTCCTTTCCCTCCACAACCTTCTCCTGTTAGTATGCAAGTTTCTTGAAGGCAAGGAATGCTTCCTTTTTGTCTTCGATTCTCCAAAAATTATGGCCTAACACACATTAGGCACTTAATAAATGAATTATTGAATTATTTATTTAACATGCTTTGTACACCATCCACAGAGAAGACATGTATTATTAGGAGAAGCTATAAGGAAGAGATGTCTTCATTCTGATTTCTTCAAAGACATTTTACTGCAAAATTCATCAGAGTTTATTTATAAGATATTTCCTCATTCTCTTTTTGAGAAAAAATTCTGGTCTTGAAGGTGATCATGGTAATGGCTTTGGAAAATGGCCAGTTTAATACTATTGTATGAAATCTATTTATAAATCATACATTAACAGCTGGCATCAGACCCTACTTTCTCCTCCTCTGGATTCAGCAGTAACACAACTTTTTTGGCAATCTTGCTCTTTTTCCCCTTCATTTTCATCTTAGAATATTGATTACATTCTATCTGAGCTCGTATTAGAACATTCTTGAGGAGCTGTGCTCCAAAATGACTTAATCCAGAAGAAAAGGCCAATGAAATTCACTATGTTTGCATTGGGCCACACAGATGCAAGCATGGCAAATGCCAACTGCCTCATAATAATGTTAACAAAACAACCACTCATATTTATATAGTGCTTTAAAATTTATACAACACTTTCCTTAGAACAACCATATGAAACGACAGTACTATTGCTATTGTCTCATTTTATAGATGAAAAAACCGAGGCCTGAGGAGATCACAGTTAACTGCCCTCCTCTCTTCCCAGCTTCCCTATTTCTACAGATGGCTTCTGGTCCCCACAACCTCCAAGTTATCCTGGATTCTTCACTCTCTCTCAGCCCTCCCAGCCAAGCTGCTGAGAGCCCCATCAATTTCACCTCAGCATGCTTTCCCCTTTGCATCTTGTAGATTTCACCTCGGTAACATCTCTTGTGGATTTCACCTGTGCAACATCTTTCATCAATTTCACCTGTCACATTTCTTGTGAGTTTTTACCTCTGCAACATCTCTTGTGGATTTCACCTCTGCAACATCTCATCAATTTCACCGCTGCAACATCTCCTGTGGATTTCACTTCTGCACCAAGTCTCATCAATTTCACTTCTGCAACATCTTCTGTGGATTTACTTCTGCCCCAACTCTCCTCAATTTCACCTCTGCGACACATCTGCAGCATCTGTGGTACCTTTCACCTCTTCATCATCTTTCCTTAATTTCACCTTTGCAACATTTCTCCAATCTGCCTCTACCCACCCTGATGAAGGCCTTCATCATCACCTCATGTCTGGATTTTACTGCAATAGCCTCTATCTCTGACTACCTGCCTGCTCCAATTTTTTCTTAATTCCAGTCCATCTTCCATTCAGACACTAAGGGGATTTTCCTAAACAATGCTTCTGATCATGTTACCTCTCTGCTCAATCTCCTCCAGAATCAAAGACAAAACATCCAAGCCCTTTATTACCTGACCTCCTCCTATGTTCCCAGTCTTCTTAAATCTTACTTCCCCACATGCACTCTTCAATCCAGTGCCCCTGACTTCCTGGCTCTTCATCAAACACTAAATGGCCTCTATGCATTCTGACCAGCTGTTCCCTATGTTTGGAAGGCTTTTCTCCCTTATCTCCATCTTCAGCTTTCCCTGGCTTCCTTCGAGACTTTGCTCAAAGCCCCTCTTCTACCAGAGGTCTTCCTAGGTCTTTATTGATGTTAATACCTTCCCTTTAAGACAACCTCCTATTCAAACTGTTCTAAATCTTATAAGTACATAGAATGTCATCTCCAGTATTAGATATGTGAACTCCTTGGGAGCAGGAGAAAAAGCTAGAGTACAAAGGCTAAAGTTCTGGGCCTTAAATCGAGGAGATCTGTGTTCAAATTCAGCCTCAAACACATAGGATTGGAAAGGAATGAGCATTTCTATAGCACCTATGTCTAAATCGAGATCTTCCTGATTCTAGTCCCAGGCCTATTCATTGCACCACCAAGCCGGCTATTACTATGACGCCGGCAAGTCATTTTGCTTGTTTGCCTTATCTTATAATTGCACCTACTTCACAGGATTATTGTGAGGAGCAAATCTTGCTTAACTGAGTGAACTGAGTCCAGGTTAAGGTCTCTTTCAGTATCATTTTGTTACATCTCAAAAAGAAATCAGGACCAAGTAAATCTGTGAGGTCCCTTCTAATTCTAACAATCTAATGAAGGTCAAAGCAGGAGGGCAAGGCAGGAAGTCAGGAGACAGGCAAAGGAGACAACAGGTCAAGGCTATGGAGGAGAGAGCACATATGCAGGGGCCAGTGGATGGGCTGGATGCAGTCAGAATAAAAAAAGAGCCAGCAAGAAGGAAAAGGAGGAGGAGGGGCAGGAAGCAGACTCTCCTCTCTAGCCAAAGGCCCTCTTGAATGCTAGCTGCTGTACTGACTACCTTGGGCCACCAGCATCACCTGAAAACTCCCAAGTCTCCCAGAGCATTCTGGGACACCGTGGGAAGCTTTGGCATCTTTCTACATTTGCAGAAGGTGGCAATGACTGAGGGATCCTCATCAGATGTTTACAAGTAAAATAAGAATGCTTTCACAAGTGGACCTTGTTCTAAACTATAAATGCCTGAAAAGCTATATACAAACCTGACTTTCAAATTCAAATCTGAGGGCTGGAAGGTCCCCCCATCTTACCTGAGCTTTGGAAGGTCCTTAGCTTCTTTCTAAACACAACTCAGGTCCTACCACCTATATTAGGCCTTCACCTGTTGACCCCTAATTGTTAGAGGTTCCCTCACTCAAATTTTATATGGTTTTATATTGATTTGTTTCCCCCCCCCCCCGTAGAATGTAACCTCCTTGAAAGGCAGGGACTGACTGTGTGACCCTGGACAAGTCTCTTAACCTTTAAGCCCCAGTGTGTCCAATTCAAATAGAAACAGATCCCGGTGCACAGCACGTTGACTTAGAAAACCACAAATTAACATTATTTGTGTTTTGCTGTATTTTATTTATTTTGTTAAACATTTCCCAATTATATCCTAATCTGTTTGGGGTACCAACTCAGAATTTTGTAGGAGTCTGACCCTGGGGCACCTAAGCAATTCTCTAAGCCTTTGCTTTGCAAAGATGTTGCACTCTATTGTAGAGAGCTTTTTCATCAGGGAGAGTTTCCTGTACGGATCTAATGACAGCTCCAGCCTCCATCCCTCTCCTTAGTGATTCTGACACACTGTTGAACTGAATAGAAATTTTATTTGAAATGCTATAGGGAAACTTGCTATTTAAAAGGAATTCCGTGGTTAATCCTTAAGCAAATGTACCTGTATGTCTGTAAATTTTATCTATTTCTCTATTTGCCTTTCTTTGTATCCCCAGAGCTGAGACAGTGTCAGTCAAACATTAAGAGCTTAGTGCCTACCTCAAGTCAATAAGTATTCATTAAAGCGCCTACTGTGTGCCAGGCTCTGGGGATATAAAGACAAGGTTTCTATCCTCAAGAAGTTACAATCTTGTAT
This sequence comes from Myrmecobius fasciatus, assembly GCA_023553655.1. Lineage (NCBI taxonomy): Eukaryota > Metazoa > Chordata > Mammalia > Dasyuromorphia > Myrmecobiidae > Myrmecobius > Myrmecobius fasciatus. Next base: position 281,402 of record JAJPUD010002293.1, on the reverse strand, counting down.
TGTTACAAGTAACAGTAAGTTAACCAAAATGTACAAACAAGCTGTCTAAGGAAACAATTAAGAAGTTATTTTATAAATGACAGCTTTATATTATATTATTATTCTCTGAGATATTCAATAAGGGACCCAGAAAGAGTGGAGGAATATTAAGAGGAAAGGCCCTAGAATGAAGTAAAAAGGAGTATGGTAGTTGGGGCCTGAAGGAAAGCAGGAGGAAGAAAAGTAATGAAGAAAAAGCAGGCCGGCCCAGGAGCCACGGGCAGAGATACCCAGAGTCAGGAGATGGAGTGTCTCGTGTGTGTGTGTGTGTGTGTGTGTGTGTGTGTGTGTGTGTCCATGTCTCTAAGCACTGTTCAACCTTCGATTTGTCCATGTCACAGCAGGAAGTCAAATGAGATTGTCAGGATTCAAATCTGTGTCCTCCTCCTAAGTCAATAAAGACCTGCCAAGTGGAACCCTGCCAAGGGCAATGTCCATCCACTCATAAAAGAGAAGTGATTCTAGGCTGACAGCCTCTAGTTTGTATCTTTTCTCTTGGGATGGGAGGAGGAAAGGGAGGAGGGGGGTTAAGAACAGACACCAGTTTAGCTAAATCTCAGACATTAAAACCCAACCCAATTTCCCACAGCCCATTCTCAGGATATTGAGCGGCAGCAGGTGAGGAGGCTCCTTCTGCAGGGACAAGTCCAAAAGAGAGATCATCAGACCATGGATTTAGAGCTGGAAAGGGTCACAGAGACCAGTGAATCCAACCCTTTTGTACAGATGAGGAAACTGAGGCAGAACAGAGCAGGATTTGAACTCCCTTCCTAAAGGCAGGACTGTATCCAGCCTATGCTAGAGAGATGCTTGTCCAACTCTATTCCAGAGATGACCTTTAATCAATCACAGTTCATCAAGCAATGAGTATTTATTAAGTGCTCACAATGAATATACCAGGGAAGAAAAAGACCAAGAAATGTTCACAATGAGCCTACAAGACAAGTGCACATGGACCACATGTGGAATAAACATAAAGTGAATAAAGACCAACAGATACAAAGTAGTGAAAGAGGAAGTTTGGGAGGGGGGTAGTGGAGGGGAATCAGGATAGGCTTCAAGAAGAAGACAGATGGGAGGGACTAGTTTAAGGAGAGAGAAGAGCTCTAGCTAACAAGAGGCAGCATGGGATAGGGGGGATCCTCCACCTCTGGGGATCGGGGACCCTCCTGGCAGTCTGAATAAGCCTCTAGAACTATTCTTAGAAAAACACTTCTGATATATATTTAAAATTTAATTTAATTTATTTTTTGCTGAGGCAATTGGGATTAAGTGACTTGCCCAGGGTCACAAGCTAGGAAGTGTTAAGTGTCTGAGACCAGATTTGAACTTGGGTCCTCCTGACTTCAGGGCTGGTGCTCTATCCACTGTGCCACCTAGCTGCACCAATGCTTCTGATATTTGAAGAAGTATCAATTTAAGTTAGGGATTGATGAAAATAAAGACGTGATCCTCCCCTACAAGTTCACGGCCCCCCAGGGCCCTAAGTTAAGAACCTCTGGTATAATGGGATGGAGTATTGGGTTAGGACTGAGAAGAGCTATTCTGACTGGTCCAGGGGCCCACTGCTGGTGTGTGTCTGACACATGATCACTATCTAGACAGCCACACTCCCTCTCAATCAGCAGATCCCAGGCTTTTCAGGAAAGAGTCTTTTCTACGTTGCTCAAAGTCTCAAAGGTACCTCTTTAATAGTCTAATGCAAGCTTTTTAATGAGCTGCCAGTCTTGTGGCCCCTGGGACCCGTCCCACCCCACCACGGTTCTTTCAAGTTAATTTGCCCAGGAACAGTCCGAAACCGTCTAATGAGGTACAGGGCAATGTGAATAGGTAGCAACCAGATCCTAATGGTTAAGAACTTTTAAGGTATCCCATAAAGCTTGACATGAGAAGTGAAGCATCTTGGGAACATGGGACCTATTTCTGAAGAGATGGAGAAACCAAGGGCAGAGGAGAACACAGCTGGACCCAGCCTCTCTGGGTTTTTTATTCTTTAGCCTACATTCAGGTCTTTCTCTACCTCATCTGCCTGTCCTGCTCCCCCCCTTTTTTTCCCAAGGATTGGGAAAGGAAGGTGAGAACCTTTAGCTCAGCTGAGAATTTTAAGGGCCTGTCTCCAAGTTCCAGAAATGGTGTCAGGAGGGCAGGCAGTCCTCTTGAGGATACTCTAAGTGACTGAGGATGTGAGAGTTGAAGGAGCTTTGAAAAATCCCCAGATGAGAGAAATTAAAGGATTTAATGAGCTTATAGTTCATTAGAGACATACACGTGTGCGTTCAATCGCATAGCCACACACCATCGCTGGGACCTTGCATTCTATTCTACAGTTTACTATACCCATACATTGTTGGTGAAACTATGAATTGGTCAAACCATTTGGGAAAGCAATTCTGCATAAAATGAGGTATAAATGCCCACACTTTATGAGCCCAAAAGCAACCCAAAGGAAGCCAGAGACAGAAAGATTGAATCCATTTTCATCAATATATTCAGAGAAGTACTCTTTTGAGCTAGCAAAGAATTGGAGGAAAAGATGCTCACGAATATAATAAGAATGTTAATATACTCTAAGATATAATAAATATAAGGAAGCTGGAGAAAATGTAAATGAATTTAAATGAACAGATGCAAAAGAAAGGAAAAAGAGAACATGTAGTGGCTAAATACACAGGAATGGGGCAGGGCACATAGATTGGGAGATGGATAACCCAGAGCTGTAGATTTAGGAGCCAGAAGTTTGGTATTAGAGAAAAGGGGAGAAGATATAGTCCTCTCCCACCATCAAAGAAGTGAAGGACTATGGGTGTGGAATACGGCATCCACTGTCAGATGTAGGAGGCGATGAGTGTTCTGTTTCTTTTGAAAAGGGAAGGAGGTGGGACGTATTTGGAAATTAAGGTGTGTAAAAAAATAAAAGATATTGTCCATCTGCATCAATAAAAATAGGATTCAAAATATGGCAGCTAGGTAGTACAATCGGTAGAGTGATGGGCCGGATTCAGGAAAACCTGATATCAAATCTGACCTCAGATACTTACAGGCTGGGTGATCCTGGACATGTCACTTAACCTGAGCCTCAGTTTTCTTATCTGTAAAATAGGATAATAATAGCACCTATCTCACAGGATTGTTGTGAGGATCGATAATTGTAAAGCACTTAGAACAATATGTAGGTGCTACCTAAATGGCACTCTTATTATTTCAAACAAAACACTACCAGGAGTCATACAACTCTTCTTGCCTCCCCGGCTTCAAGATCTCAAGCAGTAAATTCTCTCAGAAATCTCCATGTATAACTGAGAAACACAAGTTTCCATCTGGTATCTAATTTTTTGCCCTCATTTCTTTTTTGCTTTTTTTTGCTTTTTGCTGAGGCAATTAGGGTTAAGTGACTTGCCCAGGGTCACACAGCTAGGGAATGTTAAGTGTCTAAGACCAGATTTGAACTCAGGTCCTCCTGACTTCAGGGCTGGTGCTCTATCCACTGTGTCACCTAGCTGCCCCTTTTGCCCTCATTTCTAACAAGAAATGAAAACAGGTTTGAATATTGAAGGCCTGGGTTAAGTTCTCAATCCATCAAAATATTAAATCAATCTGTTATGCAAGTAAGAGACACAATTTCCCAGCACAAAGTAGCCCTTGTAATACAGTTTTCCCTTTCACCTTTAAAAAATACAATCCTGGGCTGACCATTCAGGCATCACATATATTCTGGGAAAGTCAGCGACAACTCTGTGATGTGGCGGAAGGATCTTGGATGAGATGGCGGGGAGAAGTACCAGGTGCTAGTTTTGCCTCCCCCTCTAACTCTCTAGGCCCCAGTTTGCTCGTGAAGAATGAGAAGCTGGCCTATGTCTCAGGTCTGGGCCACTGCTAATATTCTAGGAGTCTACAGCTAATTAAATTCCTGTTTGCATCCCCAGGGAGTCCCTCTGAATAGTATTGGACACTTAGGAATCATTCATAAAGTACCCAAAGCCACTACTTCCTTTCTCATACTAGAATTAATTAGGATGACAGAGAAGTCCCTCAGCAGTTTCAAAATAGCTCTTTTAAACAACTGTCTCGACATTTCTGGAAGTTAATGCAAACGAAAGGTCGGTGGCCGGAAAAGGAGCTGGGTTTTGGAGAATGCAGCGCGGGCCTCAGTTTCCTCATCTGTAAATATTTCCTAGCATCCCCTCCCCAGTCTCTGATTGCAGTAAGTGGGCCGACTTCATTCACTGGGTAAGTAGATCATATATTTAAGGCGAGAGGGACCTTGGAGACTATCAGCCATCACCCCTCATTTTGACAGATGGGGAAACTCAACAGACCTGTGAGGGCAGTGGTAGCCACAAGGGTGGGACTGGTCACACTTTTACATAGTCAAGACATTTCTTCGAGACCTGTCCTACTTCCTTTCCCAGCTCCCCAAGATCTGTGCTAATGAATGTGACTCCCATTTGGGAATTACCTTTTAAATTGGGAAGATAACACTTTGTGAAATGGCCCTCTATTCTCTTGGCTGAAAAGCCAACTTCAAACTCAATGAACAATGAGGCAGAACTCTATTCATTACGTGGTACCGCAGTGCCACGGGGATGCCAACAGTCCATCATGCAAATGTATCCGGCATTGGGCACCAGCTCCAGAAACTGAAATCTGTTGTTTTAGGTTAGCTTCAGAGGGAACCTTGTTCCCCAAGCTGGAGTCGGCTGCTAGGCTGCACAAGGACAGTTTGGGGTTCCATTCAGCCGAGCTCTCACTTGCCACCAGGCTTGCCATCAGGGATCATGTCCTGCCCCGAGAGGATTGCCTTCCCTAATCTGTTTATTTCATCAGAGCTTCATGAGATCGGATTAAACAGACATAAGGAAACTGGACAAACCAGGGACCTTTTACAAAGGGCACTAGAAACCCCAGGCTGTAAATAATCTCATTCTGAATGTGAAGAGCGAGGTTTTATTTTTAAACAAGGAAGGAAAAGAAGCCCCTGATATTCCTAATTATATCCTGGAGTCTCTGACTGGACAGCGTCAAGGACTTCTACTATTGAACTCGAAATAACAAGCATTTATTAAGCACCTACTACATATCAGGAACCCCACTGTGCCCTGGGGACACAATATGAAACCTAATATAGTGTCCAGATCCTTATTGTACCATTTAAAGCTCTTCACTGCCAGCCCCTTAATTCAGATCTCCTGACACAAAGAAGCAGCCAAGGCTGGACTATTTGCTGATTCTCCCACAGGCCACGTTGGCTGCCATCATCTCCCTGTCTTTGTCTTGGGTGTTCCCTCCTTCTAGAATGCTCTTCCTGCCCCACCCCCCAAAGCACAGACTGGTCAATCCTGGTTGCCCTTGAGACTCAGTGCAAACTCCACCTTGCTCAGAAGAGTTTCCCTTCTTTCCTTCATCTTTCCTTTTCCTTCCTACTCTTTTCCTCTGAGCGGTCTTCCATTTATTCTGTGGTTATTTGGATGTGAGCTCCTTGAGGATAGGGACAAAGTTCTGGCCTTTCTTTGTATTCTCAGGGCTCAGCATAGTGCCTGGTATACTGTTAGAGCTTAATAAGTGCTTCTTTCTGTTGCCTCCCAGGTTGATCAATAACAGGAAATCAGCAGCACAGCACTGGGGCCATGATGATGATGTCCAGAAGGGTAATGGGACACCATCCTTCCCACACAAGCCAGCTCGTCTTCCACCACCACCCCCCACTGACGTCCTCCCCAACTTTCAGCCTCCTCAGGGCCATCCACCCTTCCAATGGGTTCTTTCCCCCTGCTGGACTCCTTGAGGACAGGGAAGATCTCTCTTTTTCAATCTTTTTATCCTCAGCCCTTAGCACAATACCTGGTCCACAGTCCCCACTTAATTCATAGACACCATTTCATTCATTCATTCAGAATTAAACAGAACAAAAATGCCACAAGGTTCTCAGATTCAGTCACAACGAGACAACAATGATCATGAAACAACAATAACCAGACATTGTGGAGCACCTGCAAAGTGCCTCACTGGAGCCTCACCCCATTTTACAGATGAGGAAAAGTCGCCATATTTCCACAGATTTTTAGGAACATGAACACCAATGTTAGCACAGGCTCAAGAACACAGATCCAGAGCTGGAAGGAACAAAAAACTGGGGATCAGGAAAGCCCGGGCTGAAGTCCTGCCCCAGTCACAAATGGTGGGAATCACTTCATCTCTGCAGGTCTCAGCTGTGTCCCTTCCAGTTCTGAATATCCGAGCCCAAGCCCTGGCTAGATACTGCTAGGCCCCTTCCTCTTAGAGGTCAAAAAGCGCCAGCTCTCAGCTCCCAGCATCACGGCCCCCCACTCCCCTCCCCTCCCCTCCCCATGCAGTCAGCATCCAGCTCATCTCCGCCTTTCTTTCTCGTCAGTCTGAGACATATTTATTAAGCACCTACTAAGTGCCAGGCACTACGCTTAGCACTGGGGAGGGGGTTTACAAAAAAAGGCAAAAGCCAGTCCCTGCCCTCCATATATATAAAATAGGGGAGACAATAAACATCCAAATCCGTGCAGCAAGCTACAGAGAAATGGGGAAAAGCAGACACAATTAACAGAGGAAAAGCCCTGGAATTAAGAGGGTTGGAGAAGGTTCCCTGCAGACACAGGTGGGAGACTTCAAGGAAGCCAGGGAAGCAGCCAGGGGACAACGAGGCAGCCAGAGAAAAGAGCCAGTGCTGAGGGATGGCGTGTCTATTCATGAGACAGTGTCACCGAGCAGAGTACGTGCCATGAAGATAGGTGGGGAAGGACCAGCAAGGGAGGAGGGGGCCGGCTGAAAAGGCCCTGAACACCAAAGGCTGGGGATTGGATTCTACAGGAGCCCCCCCGAGTTAATTTGAGTCTGGGGGCTTCGGGCAATCTTGGCTACCTGCAGAAGGGAGGGGAGTGGGGAGGGCCGGGAGGCAGGCGGCTATTACAATAGTCCAAGCATGATGTAATGAAGACCTGCATCAGAGTGGGGGCAGTATGAGAGGAGACAAGGAGCATCATGGAGAAATGGTGCAAAGGTGCAATCAACAGGCTTGGACCACAGACTGGCTCTGGCGGGGGACAGAGAGGGGGAGTCGGGGATGAGAGCCAGGCTTGGGCACTGGGGCACCCGGCACAGTGACAGGGAGGGGGAAACAGAAGCCCCAGCCAAACCTCACCTTCTGCAAGCTTCTTTTCTGAATCCCCCTTCAGCCTAAAGCCTCTGTGGATTAGCTCCAATTGAGCCTGCTAATGGCTTATTTGTACCCAGCTGCCAGCCCCCCTACACAAGGGATTGTCTTTTGTTTTCTCCAGAGCCCCAGCCCTTAGCACACAGTAGGTGCTTAATGCTTACTGACCCATCCCTCTAGCCCAAGGTCATATGATATGAGAGGCAGCGGCTAGCTTCAAAGCCATTCTTCAGACAAGAAATACTGGGCTCAATCCAATGTACCAGATTTTTTTTTTCCATTGGTCTGAAAAAATAGGATTGGGCAAGTGACCCCCACCAGCCCATGACTTTCGTTTTCTGCCCCCCTTTCTCCACTCCTGGGGGGCTGGTGTCAATTCTATTGTTTTGATTGACCTGTCATAAGCTCCTTTGCCTGGTTTTAATGATTGATTGGTTTCCAGATAGCAGCTGAATCCTCCAACCTGTGTGTCTGAAGGGCACACACACTCATATTTTCTCTCTCTCCTCTATTTCATTCTCATTCTCTCTCTTTTGTTTGTCTCATTCACTCTGTTTCTGTCTCATTCAGCTGAATCCTCCAACCTGTATGTGTGTGTATGTGGGACACACACACATTTTCTGTCTCAATTCTCTCTCTTCTTTGTCTCTGTCTCATTCACTCTCTTTTGTATCATTCTCTCTTCTCTTCTCTGTCTGTCTGTCTGTCTGTCTCTTCCTCTCCCTCTCATCAGGCCTTCCCACCTAGCTTAGATGAAAGAGCTCCTTTCCTGGGAACAGGCAGATATTTTGAAGAGGGGGCTGCTGGAACTTAATGCCCCTTTTTAAATCCAGGGTCAGGAAAGCACTCTTTTAAAATCAGAGTGGAGGAGGGAGGAGAGCAGAGACACCCGTTGAGATCTGGCCTTCTGGCAACCTCCAAAAACATTCATTATAGACAATATATTCAGTCTGGGTTATAACTGTGCCAGGAAATGTAAACAGCCTGTCCCCAAAGGCAGGAGGTGGGGAGAAAGGAGTAAATGATGGGCAGGAAGCTGATCCTGAAAAGTTTATCCAACTCCCCACGTTTGACTCTCCGACCAATTCCAAGTTTCTTTCCCACGCCAGGCCCGCCATTTAACAAAACCAGGGAATGGCTAAGGGCAGGAAAGAACAAAAAGCGGCCTCCCGAGGCAGCCTCCTGGCTGGCCTTGCCCGCTTTCGGGGCCCTCCAGGCGGGGCTGATTTCGGGGCTAGCCCCTGGAGGAGCCCGAGCTCGGGCGGCCACGGCCGGGGAGCCCTCGGAGCAGCCCCCGGGCCAGGCCCGGCCTCGTCAGTTTCATCTCTCGGCCGGGAAATGTCTAAAGTTTCACTCGGGAAAATCTCAACTGAAACTAACACTTCCCCTTCCTCCCGGGGAGAATTTTATGAATGATCCGAGTAGAGCTTCCCAGGCAGGAGCACACTGTGAGGCTCAGCGTAAGGCAGGAGGGCCGGCAGGGAGGGGGAGGAGGCGGCCCCGGCCGAATGCTCCTGATGGAAGTGGAAAGCTTCCGTGGTCCACTCCCCCCCCACCCCGGCCCACCCTTCCCGGCACCTCTGGCCGGACCGCCTGTGCCTGAGGAAAGCCCACCAGCCGCCCATCTGGAGGTCGGCCGGGGGGTTTTCTCCACGCCACCGCCTCCATATGGTCGGAGAGAACACGCGTGGCCTCCCCCTCCCCCCTCCGAGCTGATCCCGCGGTGCGTGGGAAGTCCTGGGTTCCTGTGTCCGTGGCTGGCCTTTCCCACCGCCCCCAGGCCTCGCTTTTCCCACGCCAGCCTCTGTCCCCGGATGCTCAACCTGGGTGTCCGCTATGCTTGGGTACCCTCCTCCCCAGCTGTGGGGGAGGGGGGCTGCGGGAAGGGGGTCGAGAACGCGAGAGGGGCGTGGCACTCCCCAGAGACGCTCTACGTCAATCTCTCTTTACCGCAAAGTGGTCCCCCTCGAGCCCCCCGGAGGAAGGGCAGCGCCCTCTCGGCGCTCAATCTCTCGCCCGTGGCCCCAGCCTAGGGTTAGGGGGGCGTCCTGGTGGAGGACGCGCCCAGGGCAGGGCGGTGTTTCTCCTTCTCCTCCCCATCCCCCCCCCCAAGCAGGCACCACCCGGCCGGGGTCCGGGGACTCCCCCAGGCCGGAGCGCCCCCTCCTAGGCTTTCCGCCCAGCTCCCGCGCCCAGGGCGCACGCACGCCCTCTCCTGGCCTGGGTCTCGGGGCGCCCCGTGCGCGAAGCCAGTCTCCGCCCTTCGGGACACTCATGCCTGCCTGCCTTCCTTCCTTCTTTCCCTCCCTCCTTCCATCTCTCGTCTGCCCCAGGATTCGGAGGCGCCCCCGCCCCCCAAATCCCTGCCCGGTGCCGCGCCCTGCGCTCGGCTGCCCCCGAGGGGGGCCCCCCCGCGTCCCCTGGCCAGTGTGGCCTCGCTCACCTCCCGCCGCAGCAGCTGCCCAGCGACTGTGGCTGTCCGGGCGACCAGAGACTGCTCCGACCTCTCCGCCTGCTCCTCCGGTCCCGGCTCCGCCTAGCTCTGGGGGAGGCGGGGCGCACGGACAGACGGGCGGAGCGGCGGCGGCGGCGGCGGCGCCGGGCTTAGCAGCAGCTTTGGCCCAGGCTCACTTGCCCCCAAGGCTCCCTCCCTCCCTCCTCTTCTCCCTCCCCCGCTCGGCTGCAGAGCCCGTGCCCAGTGCGCGCCCTGGCACCCGAGCCAGGCCCACAGAGACCTGCGGCACGCTGGGCTGGGCACAAGTGGGCCAGTGGGGTTCACACCCCGGAGAAGGAGCGCCCAGCCCGTCCCTGGCAAAGCTGGCCACGCTTATTTAAGGGGCTGCGGCCCCACCCCCCACCTCCAGGCAGGATTGGCTTTCTTCGGGAGCTGGCCCCAGATGTGTCACCCACCCTAGGGCGTGGAAGGTCCGCCTGGGGCCCTGTCTCCGGGGCTGGGCGGAGAGCCAAGCCTCAACAGTAGCAAACAGTTGATTGGGTCTGATTCGGGGTGCCCAGGGGATGGGCTGGCAGGCCTTTGTTTCATTGAAGCATCCACCAGCCAGAAGTATCGCCCCCTAGGCACGGAGGCATGTGGCTGGGGGGCATAGTAGGTGTTTTGCCTGCTGGGATGGGACAGGGAGGGCAGCGCCCGCAATCTGACCAACTGTATTTTCTCTGGCCAATGTTTGAACAGAATTGGGAAGGCAGCAGCAAGGCCCACACACGTCTGTGTGTGTGAGTGTGTGAGAGTATACCTGCATCCATGTTTGTACTTCACTGGGGTAGGGAAGGAACCCCGGGCTGGGCAGCAAAGGGCTCACACCTTCTCCTTTCCATATTAGTGACCTTGGGCTTCTTTCACCTCCCGTGCCTCCTTTAAAGTGAGGGGCCTGGATCAACACTTCCTAGACTCCTTCTGGCTCTCAACAGGTCCATCCGATGCTGCCCACTGACTGGTGGACTGGAGTCACATGACCTGGGGTCAACTCCAAATACTGCCACTTACTCTCTGGGTATTTGGGCACATGGTACCACTTCTCAGACTGTGTTTCCTCCTCCGGAAGATGAGGGGATTGGACTGGATGCCCGCCAAGGGCCTTTCAAGTTCTCCAAAGGGGTGCCCCCCCTAGGTGGCCCATTCCTGAGCCTCCCCGTGACTTCCACTCACACAGCCGCCACCCTAATTCGGACCTTCGACCCCTTTCTATCCAATTATAGTAGCCAATGGCCTCATTGCCTCCGTCTCGCCCTTCTCCAATCTATCCTCCCAACAGATTTTGCAAAAGCTCATCTGTCTCCGGATCCTAAACCTACACACTCAAAACACCCCATCCATGCCTTGGGACCCCAAGATGAGAGCTGTTGTGTGCTGAAACTCTGGCGGCCTGACTAAACTGATGGGCCCCTTTTCAGAATCACATTTTCCCAATGCAGCCAATAAAAAAGGATTATAAAGAAAACCAATTAAATTGGAATGATTATTTTTGTTTAAGTTCACAGATTCAGAAGCTCTGTTCCAGGATCAAATACAAACTCCTCCTCTGTTGGGGGTTTCAACCCCTTCCTGTCCTCATTACAGTTGAAAACTTGCCAGGATTCTTGCTACTTCTCACCCCTGATCTTCCATGTCCCATCTGAGATCTGGGCACTGTCTGTCCCCCAGGTCCGGAAGGCCTTTTTCCTTGATCCAATCCGCCTCTAAGAGCCCCTAATTACTTTCCAAGCTGAATCCAAGCACCACTTCTAAGGGGGGGAGTGAGGAGGAGCCCTAGCCTGCTTCCTCCCCTCCCTCCAATTATTCTATGTATACTGTAGGCAGGTTTTTAAACATAAATGTTGCTGTCCCTGTAAAATGTAAGCTCTCTGAGGGCAGAGACTGCTTCATTTTTACTTCCTGGACTTAGCACAGAGTCCCTTTCAATGCTTATTGACTAACAAGAGTTTGACCAGCTATATTTTCTTTGTCTACTGTTTCAATGGCCAATTGGGGGTTCTAGTGTGGACAGGACGGGGCCCTCAAGCCCATTTGTACAAGATAGCCATCCCCCACCGGGCTGTGATCTTCAGAAAATCACTCTGCCGAAGACTGAGATTAGCTGTTTCATGAGAAAGTTTCAATATTAGTGATCTTTGTCCTGATAAGATTTCAAATATAAATTCCTGTCTGCCCCCAATACTCCACACAGCAATTTGGGAATATTGGAATAGACTTAATTTCCTGTTTTACTCTAAACTTGCCTTACCCCTTTATACTGTGGGCATCCCGTCTTCCCCTCCCCCCAGCAGCATTTTGGGGTTTCATCATTATATTTAGAACACAGTTATTTAAAAATGACTGTGAGAAACCCAGGTGGGGGATATTTATGCTCACACATTTTGACAGTGAAGTAGGAATGGCAGACAAAGGAAGGCTGGCCAGTTGGGGTAAGGAAGGGTGATTTAGGGCAACATTCATAATCCTCCCAGTTCCCTCAGAAGCTTACCTTCTAGGAGAGTTATCTGCCTTATCTCCTGCCTGCCTCTTCTTGACTCTTGTCACATTCATCCAGAATCTGTAAAGGAAAGAATTAAGAGAACATATTGAGGAAGGAGTGAAGGAGGAGAAACAGATGGTTAGAGGGTCAGCCATATTATATCTTAATGATGGGGATCATTGAAGGGGCGAGAATCAGACCAAAAAAGTGATCCTCTCCCTTCATTTCTTATCCCCATCAGTAAAAGGAAAGATTAGTCCAGTTTAGATAGAATATCTGTCATTGTTCCATATTCTAAAACATGTTTTCTCTTCTCAAGAAGCTCTACTTCTAACAGGGAAGAGCGCAGAGCCATTGAGGTCCCAACAAGCCCAGCAAATGAGCCAAATATGGCAGGGAGGGCAGGACTTCAAGCCCCTATCTATGAATGAATGAACCATGAGTGAGGAAAAGTGGCTGGGAGAAGCCAGGACCCCCTATGTGCCATCTGAGTAGATGTTGACCTTCCAGGAGGATTGGCTATGATGGATTAGTTTTGGTGGATGTCTACTAGCTCTCTGTGAAAAGTGCTGGGTGGGAGACTTGGAACATTCAAGCCCTTCAATGATTTTCCTTCAACTTCTGGGATTTGGGGCACACATATGAATTATTTGGGGGAGGACTTGGTCTGGATGGAGTGCAAGTGCTGGCCCACACATTGACTTCTTTGAGGGTAAGTATGTATAGGTGATGGTGGTTGTCTCCTCATGTAGTGATATAGTAATAATGGCAGGAGGAAGTGACATCAGTAGGATCTCCTCTGGCCCCTTTCAAGACCAAGAGACTGCTTGGTTGAACTCACAGGATTTGGAGCTAATAAAAGTCACCATATGTCAAGGTGACCTACACAAGTAGGGGATGGGGCTCTCTTGTGTAAGTTCTTTGTGGTTCTCATTATTGAGTCATTTGTCACATCTGGCTCTTTATGGCCCCATTTGGGCTTTTCTTGGCAAGGATACTGGAGTAGTTGGCCATTACTTTCTCCAATTTACAGACAAAAAACGAAGGCAGACAGGGTGAAGTGACTTGCCCAGGATACCTAGGAAGTGTCTGAGGCTACATTTGAACTCAAGTCTTCCTTCCCCTATAGCTGCCACTCTATCCACTGCAACACCTAGCTGGCTTTGTGAATTCTTACCTCTATGTAAAACATTGGCTGAGGGACAGAAAACTATCCTTGAAGAGGCACAGATAAACCCACTGTTAAAAAGCCTTAGAAGTGTCCCCTGTCACAACATGGCAGAGAACTCCTGCCTTCCTTCTCAGGTCTCTCTTCTATGTTTGGGAGATGTTGCATAGACCATGGAAATCAGACTCTTACACTGTAGGCTCATGAACTCTACCCTCCCAATTCCCTGAAGAGCTGAATTGCTTCTGGCTCCTCTCTCCCCAAAGTCTCCATCCCCAAAGGGTCCTAGAGATCTGAATCCCAAAATGTCGCTCACCAGTGGACTGTGGGATAGCATCTGGCTGGCTGCCCCTCATCCTCAGGGACTTATATACACTGATGGCCTTTTCTCAGCCCTCATGTTGCTTGAGCTTTCTGCAGCCTTTAACACAAACGATCTCTCTCTCCTCCCTTCTAGGTTTCCTCATTACTAGTCTCTCCTTCCTTTTCCTCTTCCCCTATTCAGGTAAGCTGCTTTTCTCAGGCTGGGTCTTCATCCAAGTCAGGCCCACTTACTCTGGATCTTCCCCAAGGCTCTTTTCTTCTTCCCCTTGACTATTTCACTTGGTGACCTCATGGATTTAATTATCTCTCTATCCAGATGATTCTCAGATCTATTCTCTCTCTGTTTCTGTCTGTCTGTCTCTATTTGTATGTCTGTCTCCCTGTCTCTCTGTCTCTGTCTCTGTGTGTGTTGACCTCCAGCACCTCATTTCTAGCTGTGCCACAAACATCTTGAAATGGATGTCTCATAGACATCTTAAATTCAACGAGCCCCAAACTGATCTCATTATTTTACCTCTAACTCCCTCCCTTCTTCCCATCTTCCTCATTTCTATAACCACGGCCATCCCCGAGGCTCCTCTTTCACTCCTCCATATTTCCCCTTTCACATCCAGTTTGGTACCAGGGCCCATCCATAGGCCTTATCTTTCCTGCAGGTTCCCTTCTTTCCCCTGACACAGCCACCATGCTGATGACAGCCCTCATCACCTCATGTTTGGACCATTGCAACAACTCACTGATTATTCTCTCCCCTTTTCAGTCCATCTTCTGTTTAGTCACAAAAGTTACTGAAGTGTAAGTCCAACCACGTGGCTCTCACACTCCCTAGCTCCCTATCACCTCCTGGATCAAGTACAAAACCCTCTGCTTAGAGTTCAAAGTCCTTCCTGACTTAGCCCCTTCTTCTTTTCTAAGCTTCTTCTCTAAGCACTACATGATTAAATGACTTTGATGCTCCTTGAAGGACACTCTCCATCTCTCACCTCCAGACCTTCTCTGGCTGGGATCCTTCTTGGGAAAGCTTTTCCTCCTCATCTCTGCCTCTTGACCTCCCTAGATTTCAAGTGCCAGAGAAAGGACAGGAAGCTTTCCTTCTGCTGATTATTTTCTACCTATCCTGTCTACAGCCTGTTTGAACGTTGTCTTTCCCATTAGATTGTGAAATTCTGGAGGTCAGGAACTATCTTTTGCCTTTCTTTGTATTCCCCACAATTAGTTAAATGCTTCTCGATGTGCTTTCATGACTTTGTTTTATTACTCCTTTTGCTTCTGTAACTAAGAATAAAAAACGGTATATGGTTAGTTACACTACACTTGTGAAGTCAGTTCTACAAGACCAAGCTTTTGTGAGCCATATTCAAGGAGGGCAGCAAGGAAGGGAAAGGGATTTTTTTTTTATTTGCCGGTGAATGACGGTACAATTTTTAAACATCTAACTGGATAAATACACATACAATTTATACTTAATTGACAAGAGGGACAAAAGCAAAGGAGAGAACTAGGAGCCAGAGCCAAACCTCCAAGAAGCATAAAGAGCTTAGTATAACCCTGAAGTACCCTATACTAGTAGGTGGAGCACCTGAGCACTGGCTCATGAGTATGGGAAGGCCAGGCCATGGCTCTCATCCACGACTATGGCTAAGTTCTTTGTCAGCAGTGTCCTTTGGTGGTCAATTTCTATATAGTGATGATAAGAGCACCAGTATAACAATTTCTTAAAGAAGCGTAATGATACAAATTGATTAACAAACAAGGAGACCCACAGAAGCCTCAAAGCCGTCTCAGCTTGTTTTTAAAATCTTATGGTGAAAGGTAATAGCAGAGTATGAACAATATTACCATATAAAACAATGAAACCCAGCAAATGGGCAAAATCAATTTAAAGACACCTTGGTAACAGAATCAACTAAACAAAATCATTAGGAAGGATAACAAACTGGTAAAAAATGGAAAAGATCTATAAAGAATTTTCGGACAACCTTTTTACTTCCAAGGACAGTAGATCCATAAGGTTTAGATGATAACATCAGAGTCTAGGATACAGTTCTTGAGAAAACTGAAATGGCAAAGAAAATAAAGATGGAAACAGAGATGGACTAGACTAAGATTTATAGACCAGAAATCCATGCTATATCTGATGCACATGTAAGGACACTGAGGGTTCAATTTCTAAGATATCTCCCTGAAAGAGGGGAAGATGTCAAAGGGATGGAAAATATCTCAGATCTTATTATTACCCCCAAAAAGTGAGTGAGAGAACCATAATTACTAACCTATGTGCCTACTTCCCCATATATGTATATGTGTACACACACATATGTGTGTATATGCATACATTTTATTTATACACAATTTTACTTACATTTATCATTGATAAAAGTATAAAAAGGGAATAGGCAGGATTTCACAAATGAAATTCTACAATAGGCCAAATCTTTTAAAACTACACATATGATGGAAAGATGTTTCAAATACAAGATTCTGTATTCCTTGTGGACCATTAAAAAAAGATTAATAGAGAAAAACCACCCCTTAGAGGCTCATGCCCACCATTATATCTATCACGAATATGTTAAAATTACTTATAATTCCATATAACATATACCAACAGAATGTGATTTTGGAAAGTCACAACCTTTCTGGACCTTAGTTTCCTCATCTATAAAACGAGGGGTTTAGACTTGAATGGTCTATAATGCCTCTTCTGACTCTTACCCTATATCAACTTGTTAAAAAATCATGTCACTAATAGACTAGGTATACAAGGCATAGTAGCAAGTTACCATAGTAATTTACTGTTTGATTAACCCAAAGATTCTAGTTTCTGGGACAAAAACTCACTAGTTGACAAAAACTTCAGGAGAAACTGAAAAACAATATGGCAGAAACTAGGCACAGACCAACAATTCACACTGTATACCAGTATAAGGTCAAAATGGGTACATGATTTAGACATAAAGGATGATGCCATAAACAAATTAGGAGAGTATAGAAGAGTTTACCTGCCAGACAGATGGAGAAAGGAAGAATTTTATGAGCAAACAATATATAGAAAACATTATAAAATGCAAAATAGAAATTTTTATTACATTAAATTCAAAAAAAAGTTTTGCACAAACAAAACTAATGCAATCAAGAGTATAAGGAAAGCAGAAAGATAAGAAACAATTTTTATAGTCAATGTTTCTGATACTTCTCAAATAGAGAACTGAGTCAAGTTTATAAGAATACAAGTCGTTCAAAAAGATTATGAACAGGTAGTTTTCAGATAAAGAAATCAAAGCTATTTATAGTCATTTAAAATGGCATTAGAGAAATGCAAATTAAAACAACTCTGAGGTATCAGATTGGCTAACATGAAAAAAAAAGGGAAATAATAAATGTTGGAGAAGATGTGGGAAAATGTGAACATTTATACATTGTTGGTGGAGTTATAAACTGATCCAATCATTCTGGAGAGTAATTTGGAACTATGCTCAAAAGTCAATCAAACTGTATCCCTTTTGATCCAGCAATACCACTACCAGGTCTATATCTTAAAGAGATGATAAAAAAGAGAAAGGACCTATATGCATAAACATATTTATAGCAGCTCTTTTTGTGGCTACAAAGAATTGGAAACTGAGGGAATGTCCATCAGTTGGTGAATGGCTGAGAAAGCTTTGATAGGTGGATATAATGGAATACTATTGGGCTATAAGAAATGATAAGCAGGTGAATTTCAGAAAAACTTGGAAAGAGTTACAGGAACTGATGCTGACTGAAGTAAACAGAACCAGAGAACATTATACACAATAACAACACTGTGTAATGACCAACTTTGATAGATTTAATTCTCAACAATGCAATGATTCAAGACAATTTCAAAAGATTCACGATGGAAAATGGAATCCATATTCAGAGAAAGAACTACAATACAAATCAAAACACACTATTTGTGTGTGCATCTCTCTCTCTGTGTCTTTTTCCTTTTGTTCTCTTTGTTCTCTCACGGCATGACTAACGTGGAAATATGTTTTACATGATTGCATGTGTATAAACATGATTGCTTGCTATTTTGGGGTGGGGTGGATAGAAGAGTAGGAGGGAGACAAAATTTGAAACTCAAAATCTTATAAAAAAGAATGCTGAAGCAAGATTAGATGATGATCATATTATAAGCAAATTAGAGGAACATAGGATAGTTTATCTTTCAGACCTGTGGAGAAGGAAGGAATTTGTGTCCAAAGAACTGGAACTCCTAATTGAACACCAGATAGATAATTTTGAT
Organism: Myrmecobius fasciatus; assembly: GCA_023553655.1. Lineage (NCBI taxonomy): Eukaryota > Metazoa > Chordata > Mammalia > Dasyuromorphia > Myrmecobiidae > Myrmecobius > Myrmecobius fasciatus. The sequence goes on along the minus strand of JAJPUD010002293.1, from coordinate 263,448 downwards.
TATATTAAGTTACAAAGTTTTTTGTGCCAACAAAACTAATGCAGACAAGATTAGGAGGGAAGCAATAAATTGGGAAATCATTTTTACATTTAAGGGTTCTGATAAAGGCATCATTTCTAAAATATATAGAGAATTGACTCATATATATAAGAATTCAAGCCCTCTCCAATCGATAAATGGTCAAAAGGATATGAACAGATAATTTTCAGATGATGAAATTAAAACTATTTCTAGTCATATGAAAAGGTGCTCCAAATCACTATTGATCAGAGAAATGCAAATTAAGACAAGTCTGACATACCACTACACACCTGTCAGATTGGCTAAAATAACAGAAAAAGATAATGATGAATGTTGGAGGGGATGTGGGAAAACTGGGACACTGATACATTGTTGTTGGAACTGTGAATGGATCCAGCCATTCTGGAGAGCAATTTGGAACTATGCCCAAAAAGTTATCAAACTGTGCATACCCTTTGACTCAGCAGTGTTTCTACTGGGCCTATATCCCAAAGAGATCTTAAAAGAAGGAAAGGGACCCACATGTGTAAAAATGTTTGTGGCAGCCCTTTTTGTAGTAGCAAGAAACAGGAAACTGAATGGATGCCCATCAATTGGAGAGTAGCTGAACAAATTATGGTATATGAATGTCATGGAATATTATTGTTCTGTAAGAAACGACCAGCAGGATGATTTTATTTTATTTTTTAATTTTTATTATTTTTTATTAAAGCTTTTTATTTGTATTACATATGTATGGGTAGTTCCTCAGCATTGATCTTTACAAAGCTTTCCATTACAAATTTTACCCCCAGTCCCCTCCCCTCCCCTAGACGGCAGGAAGTCCACTACATGTTAATAACGTTGAAATACTTGACAAGTTGTGCAAGAAAAATCCTATCTACAAGAAAAAAAAAAGAAAATCAGATAAAGGAAACACAATGTAAGCAAACATTAATAGAAAGCATGAAAATGTTATGTTGTGGTCCATATTTCATATCCCTCTCTCTGAGTGTATATGGTTTTTTTCACTGAACAATTGGAACTCGTTTGAGGCAATTCTTTGTTGCAGAGAGCCATGTCCATCAGAACTGATCATCATATAGTTTTGTTTTTGCCGTGAAAAAAGATCTCCTGGTTCTGCTCGTTTCACTCAGCATCAGTTCATGCAAGTCTCTCCAGGCCTCTCTGAAATCGTCCTGCTGGTCGTTTCTCACACAACAATAATATTCCATGACATTCATATACCATAATTTATTCAGCCACTCTCCAATTGATGGACATCCCTTCATTTTCCAGTCTCTAGCCACTACAAAAAGGGCTGCCACAAACATTCTTGCACATGTTGGGCCCTTTCCCTCCTCTAAGATCTCTTTGGGATATAGGCCCAATAGCAACACTGCTGGGTCAAAGGGTATGCACAGATTGATAACTTTTTCAGTATAGCTCCAAATTGCTCTCCAGAATGGTTGGATCCATTCACATTTCCACCAACAATGTATCAGTGTCCCAGCCTTCCCACATTCCCTCCAACATTCATCATTATCTTTTCCTGTCATTTTAGCCAATCTGACAGGTGTGTAGTGGTACCTCAGAGTTGTCTTAATTTGCATTTCTCTGATCAATAGTGATTTGGAGCAACTTTTCATATGACTAGAAATAGTTTTAATTTCACTATCTGAAAATTGTCTGTTCATATCCCTTGACCACTTATCTATTGAAGAGTGGCTTGAATTCTTATATATATGAGACAATTCTCTACATATTTTAGAAATGAGGCCTTTATCAGAACCCTTAAATGTAAAGATGATTTCCCAATTTGATGCTTCCCTCCTAATCTTGTCTGCATTAGTTTTATTTGTACAGAAACTTTTTAACTTAATATAATCAAAGTTATCTATCTGGTGTTCAATTAAGAGTTCCAGATCTTCTTTGGACATAAATTTATTCCATCTCCATAGGTCTGAGAGGTAAACTATACTACATTCCTCTAATTTGCTTACAATATCACTCTTTATATCTAGATCATGAACCCATTTAGATCTTATCTTGGTATGTGGTATTAGGTGTGGGTCAAGCCCTAATTTCTTCCACACTAGTTTCCAATTTTCCCAGCAGTTTTTGCCGAATAGTGAGTACTTATCCCAAAAGCTGGGGTCTTTGGGTTTGTCAAACACTAAATTGTTAAAGTTATTGCCTACATTGTCCTGAAATCCTATCCTATGCCATTGATCGACTGCTCTATTTCTTAGCCAGTACCAAATGGTTTTGATAAGCACTGCTTTATAATATAGTTTTAGATCTGGTTCAGCAGGATGATTTTAGAGAGGCCTGGGGAGACTTGCATGAACTGATGCTGAGTGAAATGAGCAGAACCAGATCATTGTACACGGCAACAAGAAAACTATATGATGATCAATTCTGATGGATATGGCTCTCTTCAACAATGAAATGTTTCAAACCAGTTCCAATTGTTCAGTGAAGAAAGCCATATATACCCTGAGAGAGGATTATGAATGTGGACCACAAGATTTTCATGCTCTCTATTGATGTTTGCTTGCATTATGTTTCCCTTCTCAGATTTTTTTTCCTCTAGATTTGATTTTTCTTGCACAGCAAGATAACTGTAAAAATAGGTATACACATATTCTATTTATCAAGCATTTTAACATAATTAACAATGAAGTGGCTCTTTTCAACAATAAGGTGATTCAGGCCAATTCCAATGATCTTAAGATGGAGAAAGCCATCTACACTTAGAAAGGGGACTGTGGGGAATAAATGTGGATCACGACATAGTCTTTTTATTCTTTTTGTTGTTTGCTTGCATTTTGTTTTCTTTCTCATCTTTTTCCTTTTGATCTGATTTTTCTTGTGAGGCACGATAATTGTGGAAAAAATATATAGAAGAATTGCACATGTTTAACATGTGCATGGGGGGAAGGGAAGGAAACAAATTTGGAACACGAGGTTTTGCAAGAATGAATGTTGAAAATTATCTTTGTGTGTGTTTTGAAAATAAAAAAAATTAATAATAATGAGAAGAATGTTGAAAACTATTTTTACATGTAGTTAGAAAAAAATACAATTTACACCCCCTCAAAAGGATCATGCCACTTATTTCTTGTGTGACTTTACTCCTCAGTTTCCTCAATTGTAAAATGATAGAATTGGACTAGATCATTTCTAAGGCAAGAATTCTTAATCTTTTCAGTGTCATGGACCCCTTCTGTGGGTTGACAACACTTATGGGCTTCTTCTCAGGATGTTTTTAAATGCATAAAACACATAAGATTACAAAGGGAACCAGGTATAATGAAATAAAGTTAGAAAATACTTTTAAAAGTTTATGGACTCCAGATTAGGAATCCTTAAGATTCTTTCTAGCTCAAAATCTATGGTCTTGTGACCCTACAAACTGTGAAATCTAAAATAAGGCTCCATGTGCTCAATAAACATATTTGTCATGATCATTCAAGATAGCAAGGTACCATAAAAATCCAAATGAAAAAGGGAGTCCTTAGAGATGGGAAAATCCTCCAGATTCTCCTTATGGATAAAATTAGGCAAATTGCATCAAACCCACAAACATCATAGTCTAAATGAGATCCATAATCATTCACCAGGTTGGGCCTAATTGTCCGTGCAGAAAAATTAAATGGACAAAGAATGTGGATTGTTTAAAGGATGGCATTTCATTGGATAGATAACCCATAGTGTCCATCCATCAGAATATAACTCGGTGTGCACAGAAGGCAGATCGAGTGTCCTGGGATGTTCACTCCAAATCTCTGAGTGCATGTACCCTAGATGGACGCTGTGAATGGACAATGAAGTAAGCAGAAGGAAGAAAACTCATTGGACTGCCTCTGGAACCCAGTACAGGTCTTACGGCGATCTCAGATTTTCCCTAAAACAAAGAAAGGCCCATGTATTTAACATTAAGATTCTCCCAGTGTTGTGTGTCTGTGAATCATGGAATACTCCAGTTTCCATGGAACTGAAATTGAGAATCACCCAAAGAGTAGTAGAGAGGGGGATATGAGCAGAAAAACAAACAGAAGAGGCAGAGTAAAGAATATCACTGGATATTTCCTGGCTCATAGGACAGGGAATTATGTATATGAGTATATATATTTTATTTATACAGAGAGATGTACATATGTATATTTATAGATTTGGAAATGGATTTGGATATGAATATAGTTAGTTTACAGAGATAGAAAAAGATGATGTGGATATAGACATAAACATTGGTTTAGGTATAGATTTTTAGGTAGGGGTAGAGTTACAGATATAGGTACCAGTATTTCTTACTTTACATAAGTGGGCCATTCTGTAGACTTTTATATAATTGCAAATATGTCCATAGATGTGGGAAAGGGAGGGAGGCAGGAAGGGGGCCTCATGCCCATGGAGGGAAGGAACCAGCATGTTTCAAGGACCCATGAGGGCTGAAAACGGAGAAGGGAGGGGAGGAGGAACATGGGGGGCAGGGACCAACTACAAGGGGGGCTGGCTGGAACCTCTGTGTATCTGTTCCACTTTCACTTTTTTTTCTAGGGTTTTTTGGGTTGTTGTTTAGGGTTTATTTGTGGGAGGCTGCAGAATGCTGAGCCAAGGGTAGGAGTGGGGGATTGAGGGGGAAGAGAGAGAAAGAGACAGAGAAAGAGAATGAATATGTAGACAGAGAGAGAAAGGGAGAGAGAGAGAGAAAGGGAGAGACAGAGACAGAAAGAGACAGACATACAGAGAGAGAGACAAAGGGGGAGTGGGGGAGAGAGAAAGAGAGAGAGAGAGGAAAATAATAGAGTAAAATTTACATAAGTGGTTTTTTTTTGGAACTGAGATTTCTTTCAGAATTCTTTATGTAAAGTAGAATTTGTGTAATGTGAATTTACATAAAGCCCCAGTTGCTTGTACAGGTGTAGGTGTAGAGATGGGCATAGATATGGCTATATAGTACAGCTTCTGGACTCATTCTTCCAACTCATGCTCCAAGCTGCTAAAGTCAACTTCCCATGGGGACCTGCCCTTACTTCTCCCCTCAGGGTTCTAGATACTACCCGGAGGGGTTGGGGTTTTTAACAAGATGATTCATGAGCCCCCCCCCCCATCTGATGTGTTGTCCTCCTAATATAAACTAATTAACATCAATTACCTTTTCCAAAGAGTTATTTACTAAGAAGTACAGCAAGGACCAAAGTGCACCCCCCAAAAGAAGGCTGTATGCTCTCCTCTCCTCACCCACTTGTTTTGGGGAACCTGTAAAATGGAGCTTTAAGTGGTTGCTACAAAATATTCCTCTCCCCTCCAACTCAGTGACAATAGACTTGGTGGCTCTAGGAATCCTTATCTCCATTGCAGATTCCCGGGCCTGGCAGGATCAATGGATGAGGGGCTTCCTTGCTCAGCTGGACTTGGCTTCTTCCTACACTGGAAGAAGCAGGTTTCTCCTCGGAACTGCTCTGCAGTCCCCTTGATGGACTTGGCCCCTGTAATCACTGGTTCTGGGCTAATGGTTATCAGGAGGATCTCACAGAGTTTCAATGGACCTTCTGGTCTCACTGCTCATTTGAGCTCTTCCTTTAATAAAGTCTTAGCTATTGATCATCTTTTAGAAATTCTAATCTCAGGAGATTCATTCATCCAAAACCAGGAAAAAAGAAACATAAGGGAAACTGAGGCACCATGTGTTTCTGGAAATGTGGTGGCCAGGTGAGAAAATTGTCCAAAGTACTTCCTCTTCACTTAAAAGCTTATTGTCAGGGGACCTTGGCTCAAATCCAACCTTTCCAATTTGTGTGATCTGGGGGAATCACTTGACCTTTGATTTTCCTCAACTATGAAATAAAGATTCATGGCTTCTAAGGACACTTCTTCTCCAAGATTTTTAAAGCCTTTCTTTCTAAGAACCAAGGCTCAGACATATGAAGGGATTTACCAAAGATCCACAGTTAATTGCAGAGTCGAGACTAGAACCCGGGCCTTTTCTTTGGCCATCTACTGTAGCCTCTTACTAAACTATGCTGCCCTAGGCTGAGTGATGTTGGGGAAGTCCTGTTACCCTTTCGAGGCCTTCTCTTGCCCTATCAAAAAATGAAGAGGTTGGATTGGATGAATTTTAAGGTCTTTCCTAAATCTTGAATTCTGTAAGTCCTTAATACATGCATCTGGCAGAAAGGTGGCACAATAAATAGATAATTGGACTGGGAATCAGGGAGACCTGAGTTCAAATCCTGCTTTGGACACTTAGGAGCTGTATGATTCTGAGCAAATCACTTAATCCTTCTGTGTCTCAATATCCCTCTATGTCGAAGAGAACCAAGACACCAGGGAAGTAATGCCATGACATGCAAGTGGATTGAAGTGAGGGAGGGCTGGGCAAGGACACTTCCCTTTCTCCTCTAGAATCATCTGGGTCCAGTGGTCAGATATACATCAGGACAAGTGGATACGGTCCTGGATGCCAAGGGAGACCTTAGTTTTTTGAAGCTAAATTGATCGAGGCAACACCCATTTAGTGATTAAGGTTGGTAGCAACTGAAACACAGAATCTCCTGTTTCATCATTGGGAGTAATAACCACATCTGCCTCCCTGGGTTGAAAGGGCCAAATGACTTAATATATGTAAGGTGCTTTGTAAATGCTGCTGCTTATTACAACTTCTTTCTCCTTTTCCTTTTCTCTGAGAGCCAAACAGGTATGCACACAGCACAGCCTGCTGTCACTGCTAGCCTAGAGACTACAAATCCCAGCATGCAAGGGCAGCCCGGCTCTTACCTTCTTCTGGCTGAATCTCCCTCAGCCCCAGCACAAGGTATTTAATCAATAGCTGCTTATTTTGTCTTCTCAGGAGCTTGCCGTTATCTCTATGATAATATGCCTCCCCCTTTTCCCTCCCACCCCCTAGTCTGGTTCACATCCACTTTCCCAACCTTATTTCCCATTATCACCTAATATTCTCTGTTTTGGCCCCAGTGTTCCTCCTGTATTCACCCAGGCAGCCATCTTTTCCCTCTATGCACATATAGAGACCATCCTTCAGACCTGAAATAGATTTCCTTTTCAGATCTGCCTCACAGACTTCTCATTTTCCTTCTGGGATCAGATCATGAAGTCTTTCCCATGAAGCCTTCCTCTGACTTAATTTTTCCAAGAATACTGTGGATTTCTCCTTTGCCTGATAATTTTCTACTTTCTTCTATTATACTAACTCACATCCACATCATAGATCTGATAGTGGATTATAAATCTCTGGAGGGGCAGTTATGCTTTTTTTGTTTATTTTTGTTTAAACGTTTGTATCTTTAGCCAAGTATCTTAGCCATTTTTGCCACCAATCTGGACCAGTGATTTCATTGATGTGGCCAATTCCTAGAACACAGACATGTAAGCTTCTGAAGCTTACAGTCCTAGTGGGTTGTGAATTTTCCCATGGTCACACAACCAGAATGTCAGACAAGACCTGGATCCTGGATTCTGAGGCCAGAGCTCTATCCACTGTTCCATCTTATCAACACCATCATCATAGCATTCACAATTGTACACAATTCTATCTTGCTTTGTTCCCAAAGCACTTTTCTGACAGCTCTGTAAAGCAGGTAATATATATTATTATCCTCATTTTCTAGAGGAACCCCCCAAAACTTGGAAGGAAAAGGAGCTTGTCCAGGCTCACACAGCTCTCTGGTGGCCATGCTTTGATTCATGCTCGGGCCTTCTGCCTCCAAAGCTTATGCTCTCTTCCCCAAGTTAGGCTGCTTTTCCAGCTTTCCATACACTTTCTTGTTGTTCCTTTTCTTTTCCTTCACTTCCTTTCCCTTCCTTTTCTTTCCTTGCTCCAATCCTCATTTCTGTGAGTAATCTTAAACATAGTAAAGGGTCCCTGACTCCTGTCTATGGATAAAACCGATATCCTTTCATCGAAACAGCAGAACAGCTAGAGAAATCAAATTTCTAAAGTACAAGGGTAAGGAAAAGGAACAAGTTTCTTTCTAGTAATTCTCATGAGGTCTATGAAATTAATGAGTTTGGGGCCATTGTGAACTGATTTCTTTCTTTCTTTTTTTTAATATAGCTGAACTTCCTCCTTTATGTATCCAGTGGGGGACTGTGTGTGGATTCCTGCACATAATGTTAGGCTGTCAGTTTTGCTTGACTGTTTTATTTTTTTTCTCTTTTTAATTTTTTTGTTATGAGGGAAAGCTCTTTAGGAGGGTAAAGTGAAGGGGATATATTTAAACATGAATGTGATGTGAAAATAAAAATTATCAATAAAATTTTAAGATAAAAGTAAATTCAAATTTAGAATCCTACTATTTAAAGTAAACCAGCCTATCCCAGGAGCAGCCTGGGTAGAAAATGACATCTGAATACATAGTGCTTTAAAGTCTGCAAAAGCCTCTTCTCCACATCTCTTTAACAACACTCCCTGAGAAGAAAGGGCTATCAGCCCCATTTTACAAATGAAGAAACTGAGTCTGAGAGAGGCTAAGTGATTTGCTAGTATGTATGTGAGGTAGAATTCTAACCCTGGCCTTCTCATACCATGTTACTTCTCACCTTAATATCACAAATGAGTGTTATTATTATTATTAATCATTACTTATGAGATCATAGATCTAAAACCGGAAAGCCGCTCAGAGGTCGAGAACAGCTCCCTCATCTTTGAAATGAAGAACTTGAGGTTAGAAAGTTTAAGTGGCAGCTAGTGGTACAATGGATAGAGTGCTGGACTTGGAGGCAGGAAAAACTGAATTCAAAGCCTACCTAGTCAGCTACTAGCTATGTGGTCCTGGATGCCATTCTCTTAGAGAAGACTCATTTGTAACATGCTTACAAAATGCAGATACTATTATCTACCTTACAGGATTAGTTTTACAGGCAACTAAGAAAACATATATAAAGCACTTTGCAAACCACAAAGTACAATATCAATGTTAGTTATCATCATCACCATTATGTGATTTATCTAGGGTCCTACAGCAGCTAATAAGTGTTTGGAGTGGGATTTGGACCTAGGCCTTCCTGCCTCCAGATGTAATACTAGATCTATTACTAAATAACCATCAGGTAAAGGGGTTGGAGGATGGGAGGGGAAAAAGATGAAAAAAAAAATTAAAACAAAATCTGTAAGTAAAGCCAAGTTCTTTTAAAAAGAACAAACATACTTTTAAAGCAGAGGGCCTTAGCCTGAGTTCCACAGATCCCCCAGGGGTTCTGTGGATAAATTTCAAGGGATCTTTGAACTTATCTTTTTAAAAAATAAATATATTTTGGTAGCTCTCGGTATAATTGGTTTCTTTTGTAAATCTTTATAGTTTACTGTTTGCATTTACAAACCAAAGTCTGAGAAAGGGTCTCCAAGGGCCCCATGGCTCAGAAAAGGTTAAGAAGCCCTACTTTAAAGGATGTGGGAAGGGATCCCAGAGGAGCCTCTTTGGCCAGTTCTGCCTGTCCACACTCGAGGTCTATGTGTCCAAACCTGCTCCTGGGATTGGGGAGAAACACCTTATGACTCTCTTGTCTGGCTTCAGGCTCCCAAACTGGTTCTTCTGCTCAGTCAGAAGCTGCCATGTCACTGGTGGCAAAAGCCGGGAAGTGCCCACACTTATGGGATTCCCCAGATAATGTGGGTTCCTCCAGAGGCAGCTGTAACCATTCGCCTGAGCCCTGCCCTCCAATGGGGTAAGGCAAGTGAAGTCTGGCTGAGCCTTCCAAGCCGGGAAGAGGAGCTCCTTCTGAGCTCTTGCCTTCCCGCCTGCAGCCACCTTCCTCCACTTCCTTTCTGTGCTCAGTAACTGGAAAAACCCTGGCTTCTGAGTAGGATGAATCGGAGCATGAATCTCTGCTCAACCACTTACAAGCTGTATTCTTGAATGAATGAACTAATGAATGAATGAATGAGCCAGCAGTCTTGCTCTAGATGCTGGGAATATACTCCCAAGAGGTCAAAGATGGAAAGAAAACATACTCACATGCACACACTCACATTCTCTCTCTCTGTCTTTCTTTCTGTCTGTCTGTCTGTCTCTCTCACACACACACATACACAATCTCCTAGATTCACACACACACACACATACACACACTTTCACATTTATACACTCACATACACACATTCTTACACTCATATTCATACACACACATTCTCTCTCTCCCTCTCTCTCTCTCTCTCTCTCACACACACACACACACACACACACACACACACACACACACACACACACTCACATTTCTGTGGCTGCAAAAAATCCAAACTACACCCAAACCGACTGAAGCAAAGTAGGTGCCCATCAACTAAAAGATGGCTAAAAACATGAGAAGACAGATGGCTTGACTTGGGACTCAAGAAAGAGCCTTGAATGCAGAGTCAGAAGATGTGGGTTCAGATCCTGCTTCTGACACTCACTACCTCTGTAATTTTGGGCAGGTTGCCTCCTCTCTCTGCATCTCACTTTTATCAGCTGTGTAACATGAGGAGGATGCACCAGCTGATGCTGAATCTGGCTCAGTCTCTGATCTGAGGAAAGTAAAGACTGACCTTGGCCTGCATTGAACAGAGAGGAAGTGCAGCTCCTTCCTGAATAGAGAGGAAGTGAAGCTCCTTCCTTTCCTTGGAAAGGTGGGGACTAGGGGTGCGGCATGTTAAATACACTGCTGGTTTTGCTAAGCTGTTTTTCTTAGTTAGAGAAGGTTCACTAGAGGTGTGTTTAGGGCTCAGTGCTTTAAGCACCTACTACGTGCCCTCTGAGAGGGCTTGTATATTCAGAAATGATTGTAGGAGAAATGTAAAAAGCATCAAGAAAGCATTAACTAAAAAAAAAAAATAAATGAATAAACCTGGCAGTCACCACAGAAATGGGTGGAAGACCCAGGTGTGGATGGCCCTGGGCTGTTAGGATGGAGAACCCGAAGACTGAGTCCCAGAATTCCCTGTCAGTGCTGTTCTCTCCACTGTGAGCTCACCCACCACCCCCGGAAGCACATGAATCACTTCTGACCTGGGGCTCCAGGCAGACACCGGGCCCCGGCCCCATCCAGACACTGCAGAGGCCCGTATGGCTTTTGTTCAGGAAGCATCTGAGGGGGGCGGTTGACAAGAAGAACATTTCTGTCGTACCATTTAATTACTTAGTACCCGAGCGCACTGCCAACCTCCCGGCTGGCAGCCAGCCCTTCGGATGAGGCTCCTGAGATGGGCAAGGGCCCGTTGCTCTGCAGGCTGGCAGGAACCACTGTCTTGAGTGGCCTTTCTGAGTCATTGCTTTGAGGCTGCAGGCCACCAAAGGCAAGTTCCCCCCCCCCGAAAAATAATGCTATTTGCCCAGAGGGTAGGAGAGAAAAAAGAGGAAGCTTTTGCAGAGTCAGGATTGCTGCTGAAACAAGATCACTTGTTTGTTCCTGCAGTCAAAAGAATCCGGGTCTGTTTTGTTTCTAAAAGTGGTAGACCGCAGCCGTGATCTGAACATGGCTGGGAAAATAAAATCGAGCATGAGGATCCTGGGGTGCTCTTCCCTTTCCCTCAGCTGCCCCGCCCCCACCAGGGCCAATCTCATTCGACTCCCCAACATTCACCTTCTTTTCTCCACTCCCTTATTCGATATCCTCATGGTGGCTCCTCCTTTCCTGGGCTATTGCTATGGCCTTTAAATTGCTCCATGACCTTGGATAAGCCAACAGGTTCTGCTGAGTGAGGAGGCAATCAGACCAGACCTTAGTTTACCCAATTTGCCCCTTACATCCTTTCTAGCATCTCCAATCCATTCTCCATGCCTTCAGTCTTCACCTTCTCCCTGATTCCCATCAAGGCTCCAGTGTTGAGCCAGCTCCTCCAGGAAGACCTTTCCTGATCTCCTCATTTGCCCTTGCTCCCACTTCTCTGGTCCTTCCCCTCCCCCAGTTCTGACCCACACTAGGGAATTGACTTTGTACAGATTTATGTTTCTTTCTAAACCCACACATTGCTTCCCCTGACAAGAAGTAAACTCCTGGAGGGCAGAGACTGGGCCTAGGACAGGGACTGAATGGACTTGAACTAGATTTTATGGTTGTTGTATGTCTGAGTGACATCTCTCGTTGAAGGGGGAAGAATGGCTTAGATTTTGGAAACTCAGATTTTGGTGGTTCTCCTGAGGCAAGGAAGCATCCCGGTGGGGAGCTGGGATCAGGCTCAAAGAGCCCCCACCCCGAGTGAAGGGGAGAGAACAGATCCCAAGGAGGGTGGCAGGGATGGGCTTCTCTGGACCTGTGGAGCAACAGTGTGCCTGGAAGTGGGGGGGATCCTTCATATCCCCTTCTCAAAACTCTGGTTAGCCTGGGAGGCAAAAGCTGAAGAAGAAAACAGCATGGTCTAAAGGCCAAGGTCACCTTTTTAATGCTGGTGCCCTCTGAGGGGATTAGAAACTGAGATAACCAGTCCATCAAGAAACTTTTGTTTAAGCACCTACCAAGTGCCAGGTGTTTGGCTGAGTGCTGAGAAAACAAAAGGTAATCCCTGATCTGAAGACACTTGTAATATCATGGAGGGGCTCGTGGTCCTCCTCCCCTTTCCTGACCATTACTCCAGTGAGGTACAAATGACAACCATTTCCAGCTGTATCCTTCGATTTTGTTAAAGTGATCACCTTCTTTCTCCCAGGTGCCCGGGCTGGATGCTGTCCTTTGCATTTCTTCGTCTCTGTTGATGGTCTGAAGACACAAGACAGGGAATAACCCGGGGGAGAGTGATCTTTCCCAGAGCAGAGCCTGGATCCTACTGGCCCTAATGAGCTGAGTCCCACAAAGGAGCATCCTCACGAGCCACACCGGCAGACCATGATTCTAAAAAGTAGCAATGGTTTGTGTTACACTTGTTGTTTGGAACTTCTTCTCTACAGAAGCATTTTTTTCCTAGGAAGGCTGGTGGCCATTTCTGATTTTTTTTTTTTAAAGCACGGATGGCCCAATGGATTCAGGACCAGTGTTTTTAACATTTTACCAATCTTCAAATTAATTAGGCAGCTCTCTAAGACTATTAAGCTACTGAGCAGCTGCCAATATGTACTGAGAGCTGTTGCCCACACTGATGAAATCATAGTTCTAGTACAAAAATTTTAATGGTCGTTAGGTTATAGCAATAATAATATGATTCAAATTTGTTGTTGTTCACTTGTTTTCAGTCATGTATGATTCTTCATGACTCCGTTTGAGGTTTTCTTGACAAAGGTTTTAGCGTGTTTGTCATTTTCTTCTGTTCATTTTAAAGATGGGGAAACTGAGGTGAGTAGGATTAAGTGACTTGGTTGGTCACACATGTCCGAGGCTGAATTTCAACTCAGGAAGCTGAGTCATTCTGACTGCAGGCTTGGCGTTCTGTGCACTATGGCACCCCTAATTCAAGTTTCAATAGAACTTTAAGGTTTGCAAAGCATTTTATATACCATCTCTATAAACATTTACACATATACATACACGCAGCAATGCATATTATACTGTGCATTATTCATATTATTATTTATCTTTGCTGAGGCAATTGTGCTCAGGTCAAGTGGCTTGCCCAGGGTCACACAGCAAGGAAGTATTAAGTGTCTGAGGCCGGATTTGAACCGTACTGTGCATTATTGAAAGGATTAAATCATATCTACATTGCGTGGGTGTATGCAGGGAGACCAATAAGAAGTGGCAATTGCAACAGTGCAGGTAAGGGATGAAGAGAGTCTTACCTGGGATAGTGGCTGTGTGAATGGAAAGGAGCCACAGAGGTCATGGGTTATTTAAATCAATTGGTATTAGGGGCTTAGCAAGGCAAGGAATAAAGGACATGGACGTGGTCAGGAGGCTGATGGACCCTCAACAGAGGCAGTGAGGTTCATAAGAGGAGCAGGGTGGGGAATTCTCTCTATGGGACATCCGCCCAATTGGCAGGTGGACCAGAGATTGGGAAAAGGTTAAGGCTTGAGCATCAGTAAGGAGATGATCCTTAAATCCACAGGAGCTCATGACAGATGACATCACTCTGGGGCCACCTGTAGATGGAAGAGGACCCAGGGCAGAGCTTTGGGATATATCCACTATTGGGGGATGGATGTGAGCTCCAGGATGATGGAGCAAAAGGGCCTGAGGAATGGTTAAGCCGAGGGGAGGAAAATCAGACAAAGAAGGCTCCTAACACAGAGGTGAGAGCTGATTCAGGGGGAGGGGTTGGTCTCAGTGTCAGGCTGTGGGGAGACCCTGAAGGATGAGGCCTGAGGAAAAAAAAAAACACTTGTTTGATGGAGCAATTAAGAGATCCTTGTGAACTTGAAAGGGAGCCAGTGCAGCTGAGGGAGGAGTCAAGAAGGAGGAAGGAGTCAAGAAGCTGGGAAACTGCAGGAGAGTGGGACCCTTGAGGGAAAAAAAGATGAGATAAGGATGAAACGAGAGCCCATGCTCCAGCTGATGGAGAGCCACTGGAGATTAGAGAGCAGAGAAATGACCCGGCAGACCTGGACTTTAAAAAATCACTCTGGCTGCAGTGTGGACGGCAGATTGGTGAGGAGAGACACTTGATACAGGGAGACTAATTAGAAAGTCACTGCCATAGTCCAGGGGAAGGAGGGCTGATGAGGGAAAGAGGGGGGAGCTTGGGGAAAAGATGAGGGGGTGGAAACCCATCCCCGCCTGCTCATTCTCTGTTTTTCACTCTTACCTATGAAATGATGAAGAGGAGGGGGCAGGGGAGCTCTCACTCACTGGCTCCTTTTCTGGAGCTCAGAGCCTGCTGCCATGGTGATGGGAGGATACTGTGTGGGGGAAGGGCTGGCAAGTTGATCCACACAGCTCCTGCAATCTGTGGAGCTGGTTGGGTGGAACCTCCCTGAGGGGGCCCAGCCTGGACCAGCCAGCCCTGGAGAGAGGAAGGAGGTGGGATATCTGGGCTGACAAAAGGGGAGAAAGGGAGGGGGGCCATCTCCCCACCCCGATGCTGCCTTGTTGAACACCTCCTGAAATCACTCCCCAGCTCTTACTTGGGAGCCCGACTTCCACCAGAGTGGAGAGGTTTATGATTTCCCTGGCACAGGGAAGTCCCAGATGAACTAATTCCCTTTAGCAGCCAGGATCAGCACTTTCTCTGCATTTGCAGGCTTAGGCAGTGTTCCAGGACACCAAGAGGTTCAATCATTCACTTAGGATCACACAGTCAGCCTACGTCAGGGGCCAGTCATGTATGAGACTCTTCCTGGCTCCCAGGCTGCCTCCATTCTAGCAGGCATTTCCCTGGGGTGGGGCTCCAGCACCTAGTCTAGTCCTGGAGCCCCTGAGAGGATCTGGTGAAGTCTCAGAAACCTTCTTCGAATCATGATTTCAACTGCACAAAATGAAATACAAAGGAAACCGATTACACTGAAATCTATGAAAAGATTAAAAAAATAAATAATGGGCCCCACGTTTACAACTTGATTCTAATGATCACATTCAGTCCTTTCTTCCAACCTACAAGAGAGGTAGCTGTAAGCAACTTCCATTTTATAGCTGAGATGCTGAGGCTTGCCCAAGATGCCAGATGTGGTCACTGGGACTCCAAACCCTCCATCTCCTATTCCTGCTTTTGATCCATTCAGTGCCTCATCCTTTAAGCACAGGGATCCACTCACCTAGGATTCCCAGCCTTAAGTGGACCTGAATCTTTTCAGGATTCAAAGATGGTTTTAGGGAAATTCAGAAGCTCTCACGGCTAGTTTCTCCTCCTTGTTCTTGACTTGCTTGGGGCAGGCTGTTCAATCTCTATTTTCTGAGGGAAAAGGAGGTGGGAGGTCACTCCACAATTGATTATATTTGTCAAGATCAGGTAGAAAGGCAGCGTCGGGAAAGGTGACTTTTTGTTGCTAGGCTCCCAAATTCTTGGGGAGACTGGACATCTTCTGCTCTCTCTGCTGGGGCTCTGGGAACGATTCTGTTCCATGAAAACATCTCTCAAAAGTCTGGGACCATAACTCTCAGAGTTTGAAGAGACCCAGGGAGAATTTAGACCAATTTGGGCCTAAAAAATACTCATTACCATGTCTACATTTAGTTGTCACCTCCAGGGATATGAAATCCTTTGGCTTCTGGATAGATTGAATTGTCAATTGTAGACAGGTGGGTAAAGAGCTGGCCTTAGGGTTAGGAAGATCCCAATTGGAAAGTGGTGATTAACACCTAATGTCTTAAGGCCCCAGGCAACAAAGACTTCAACTTGCAAACAAATTGCCAATCTACACCAGTGGAGGGTGCCTTCCATGTGGGGAGTTCCTTGCACCAAAAAAAATAAAATAAAAATAAAAAATAAAAAAATTACAGGTTCTGATTTCACCAATAGAATCCAGGTTTTTTCCTTGCCAAGTCTATAAATCCAATCACTGTGCTAGAAGGCTTCCATAAAGCACTTCTTCCTAAAATGTATCCCTGCTGTTAACAATCTCTCTCTTTCCCTCTCTCTCTCTCTCTCTCTCTTAAGACTCCCACCCACTTTGTCTGCCCCTCTCTTCGGGCTCTCCTGCCTCCCCTCTCAGTAACTCTTGTACACATCCTATCTGCTCCCATCATGAAGAAAGGGGGATGGTCTTAGCCCTTGTGCACCTCCTAGCATCTAAGGCAATACAACTACAGATTGTCCCCTCCACCTACAATACTCTTCAAATTTCAGCCTTGGAAATCCCAACTCCTCACAGTTCTAAGGTGCATGAAAATTTGCATTTTCCTTAGAACACTCTTGTGATGGAAACATCTTCCCCATCACCCCCACTTTGCATTAAATGGACAAACAAGCCCGACAGGTGGTCATTTGCCAGCAGTTCCACAGCCAGTACACTTCTCACCCAGGCTTGAAGGAAAGACTTAATTAGCAAGTGGCCTATGTGTTGCTCTGGGTTCTAACAAAGTATGAGCGCCAGCCTCCCAGCAGATTGCACTGATAGTTATAAATTAGGTTCCTGAAGCCTGTTTTAATTCATCCTGTTAGTGCATGCTGTGAGTCATTTATGGTTAGCATTTCTTTCAGGTATAGATAGAAATTATCTGTCCCAAGCTTGATTCATATTCTTCATCAAGAACCTTTCTCCTTTCTATTCGTTTTTTGGGGAAACCTTGGATATGAACCCTAACCTAAGCCAAAGATGTCAAATTAAATAGAAAGATCTCTGCTGACTCTAAGTTGACTTAGAAAACCACAAATTCACATTATCTATGATGTATTTTTTTCTAAACAAACCACACTGGGGTGTTTGCCACTTTTGACTTAAGCTTTAGATTATTTTTTCCAAAGTGCATGTGAGGTAGTTTAATGAGTTAAGGTTTCAGAAAAGGGAGGCTCATCCTTCTGGTTAGAGGGCTCCCATTCCTGCCTCCCAGGATGAAACCCAATCCAAACCTGGGTCCACAACAAGGGGACAGAGCAGCGCCCCTGCCCTTGTAAGCCTCCTGTCGGTTCCTCAGTGTTAGTCTTAAAGGATCTGGTGATGTTTATGGCTGAGGAAAGAAAATGTAATAGAAATCGAGAATTTCAAAACCTCAAATTGGAATGGACCCAAGCCCTCATGTACCCTCTTTAACCCAAACCAGAGGAAAACCAAACATCTATGTCACCCCCAATAAGTGGTTAATTTGGTCTATACTTGAAAACCTTTAATGACAGGGAGCCCAAGACAATGCACTCCCTTCTTGGCCAGCTATGATTTTAAGAGTTTTCCCTTCTCTTGAGCCTATTTCCACACAGACATCAGTCCTCACGTCCACTAGCTGGGGTGAAACAGAACAAGTATATTCCATGGTCCAATGGGCCATAGGCTTTGAGGCTGTTCTGCCTCCTTTTGTTTCTCCAGTGCTTAGCACAGTGACTGGTGCATTGTGGGTGATTAATGTTTACTGACTGGTTTTATTATTTATTGATGTCCCATATGATCGCTCAATTATTATGCCTTACTTTGTCCATTTTATTAATAAACATTTGCTAACATGTTTATAATAAATGTTATGACAAATAATTTAACAATATGTTTATTAACAAGTATTTGATTGATGTTTCATATTTAAAGAGACCACCCCTTTTAATCACTCTTTTTTTTTTTTGCTGAGGCAATTGAGGTGAAGTGACTTGCCTAGGGTCTAGGCACTAGCCTCAGAGCTAGGCACTGAGATCAGATTTGAACTCAGGTCCTTCTGACTTCTGGGCTGGTGCTCTATCCACTGCACCACCTAGCTGTCCCACCCCTTTTAATCTTTGCTTTACTTTTTCCAATCAGTGGATTGAAAAACATTTATTAAGTGCCTCCTAAGTGCCAGACATTGTGCTGTGCTCCTGCTAAACAGGAGTTTAGTTCCTTAGTTCCTCCAATGTTCCTTCTTTACTATGGCTCTGAGAACCCATGGTGTTGATTTTTTATGACCCCCATTTGGGATTCTCTTGGCAAAGATACTAGAGTGATTTGCCTTTTCCTTCTCCAGTTCATTTATTAGATGAGGAAACTAAAGCAAGACAGTTCTCAAGTTCACATAGTGTCTGAGGCCAGATCTGAATTCATGAAGATGAGTCTTCTTGATTCCAAGTCCAATGCTCTTTGCATATGGCACTCCCTAGCTGCCCAGTGTTCTGTTTGCCCACGTCTTTATGCCCTGTGACTTATCAGTAATTTATGATATAATATCCCAAACTGAACATCAAACTCTAGATGTGTGGTTAACTTGAACTAGAAATCCTAATTACAAGGAAATACATTTATACATATCACAGACTTGGGATTCACAAATGAAATGCATCTTGGGAAAGATTTTCGTGAGTCCCCTTATGCTTCTGTATGCAGGGGGAACACTATCCATTGACTATCGAGTGCATCTGGTTCTGACTATTTAACGGCGAAGGCTTGGAAAGGTATTGGAGACATACAGAAATTCCAGGGCTCCGAAGTGTCAGAGGTAAGTTTTGAATTTAAGTCTTCTGCCTTCAAGTCCAACTGTGCTATGTGCTACACGGATATGCCTTATTCAATAAAAGACTAGAGAAAGAGTTAAAGAGTGGTGCAATTAAGAAGATAAAATGAGACATTTAGGAACTAGAAGTAACCCAGTGAATATTTGGGTTAGGAGTAGAGGAAAAAAGAAAAGTTAAATAAAATTGTTAGGGTCGAGGAGTGCTACAGACCACCGGGACAGAAGGAAGAATTAAATGAAGAATCTGAGAAACAAGAAACATTGGCAATAGAAGTGTGCTATGATTCTGATGGGTGACTTACACTACCTAGTCCTCTGCTCAAACTCTGCCCACCCAAGACAGGGAAGGGGCTACATTTGTGACATGTAGCTCTCTTCTCATGTTCTTTGACTTTCTAGAGATGACTGATAGATTCAAAAATTGTCATCTTTGCTGGGTTTTTGAGTAACCTTTTCTGGAAACAGCTGAGCTCATTGAGAGCAATTGGGCACTCTCTTCCCATCTCCTCATTCACCATGAAGCTTAATTTGCTGTTAATCATGTCTGTCCTTAAAAAAAGGGAATAATTTGATTGGCTTGTATTTCCCAAAATTGATAAGAAGTTAAGGGAGGCTACTATGTGGCCCTGGATGTGTGTAAGCAGTAGTCTGATGAATATTTCTAAAGAAGTTAATGAAATCATTGCTAATTAGGGCTGGAAATGACCCGAGAAATTATTTCATCAAATCATCTCATTTTAGAAGGAGAAACCAAGTCCCAAGAATCAGAGGAAGTGATTCCATGGCACAAGGAATCAACACTGAATCAATGAATGAGATAAGCATTTATGATGTGTGAAATGCTAAGTTAAGTGCTGGAATACAAACAGAAAAGTATTTTTTTTTAATTAAAGCTTTTTATTTGTATAACATATGTATAGGTAGTTCCCCAGCATTGATCTTTACAAAGCTTTCCATTACAACTTTTACCCCCAGTCCCCTCCCCTCCCCTAGATGGCAGGAAGTCCACTACATGTTAATAATGTTGAAATACTTGACAAGTTGTACAAGAAAAATCCTATCTACAAGAAAAAAAGAAAATCAGAGAAAGGCAACACAATGCAAGCAAATGTCAATAGAGAGCATGAAAATGTTACGTTGTGGTCCATATTTCATATCCCTCTCTCTGGGTGTATATGGCTTTCTTCAGTGAACAATTGGAACTGGTTTGAGACAATTCTTTATTGCAGAGAGCTATGTCCATCAGAATTGATCATCATGTGATATTGTTGTTGCCATGTACAATGATCTCCTGGTTCTGCTCGTTTCACTCAGCATCAGTTCATGCAAGTCTCTCCAGGCCTCTCTGAAATCGTCCTGCTGGTCGTTTCTTACAGAGCAATAATATTCCATAACATTCATATACCATAATTTATTCAGCCACTCTCCAATTGATGGGCATCCCTTCAGTTTCCAGTTTCTTGCCACTACAAAAAGGGCTGCCACAAACATTCTTGCACAGGTGGGTCCCTTTCCCTCCTCTAAGATCTCTTTGGGATATAGGCCCAATAGAAACACTGCTGGGTCAAAGGGGACACACAGTTTGATAACTAGAAAAGTATTTTTAAGATCAAAGAGGAACAGAGATATAGAACCGGGAGGGACTTCAGCCACCATTCTGTTCTTTTGCTTCACCAGAGCCTTTCTATCCCAAGAGAGACTGCATTATCTTCCATTTGCACTTTATATGTGCAATCATTTGGCCCTATTAGACCGTGAGCTCCCAGAAGGCAGGGGCTATGCTTTTACCTTTTCTGGATTCCCAGAGATTAGCGCAAAATAAGCACTCAATAAATGTCTGCTAACGGAATGACCATGAACCCTAGCTTAGTATTCTTTCCATTTCACTGAGCTCTCAGGTCCTTTCCCGAGGAATGAGCCCTTTCTTGAATGAGTCCCTCCATCCCCCATAACTGCTCATCTCTTCTCAGACCGCATCTAGAACTTTGTTTCATGACATTGGTCAAGTGGAAGGAACATTGGTCTTGAACCAGTGTATAATCTCAAAGCTGTGTTCAAATCCTGGCTCAGCTTGGACAGATCCCTGATCTTGTCTTCAGTTTCCCCATCTGTAACATGAGGAGGGAGATTGTACTACAGGAGACACTCATCTCGGCTTTGTGATACTATGATGTCAACTTTGTACCTCCCCTGGTAGCTAATATAGGACCCTGCATACAGTAGGCACTTAATAAATGCTGTTATTATTATAGTAAAAGAAAATAATCAAATAGGCAACCAATGAACTACTGGACTAAGGACCAGAGGACCCAGGTTCAAATCCTAACTCTGCAAGTTACCAGCTGTGTGACCTTGGGCAAGCCAGAACACTTCTCCATAATTGCTTCCCCAGTTTTAAAAATGAAGGGTTGGACGATTTTTTTTTTTATTTTGGTAATATTCTTTCTTCATCAAGAACACTGTGATTCATTGATCCATCATCATTTAACAGTGTTTTGCAATTTATGTTTTTATTCTGGACCTGACAAAACCAAATAAAATGAGTACTACCAGATATGCAGTATTAGAGAAAAAAGCAGTAGATCATTAAATCCAGTGTGCAAATCATTTTATAAGTTCATAGTCACTCATCTACACACTGCTAAGGGTTCCAAAATAAGCAAAGGAACTTGGGATTCCAGACTTCCTGGTCTCAGTTGCTCCCCTGTTCCGGATCACTCCTTTGTCCCTCCTTTTTTCTCTCCCATACTTCTTCCTTCTCTCTCTCCCCTGTCCCTGTCCCCTCTCTCTGTGTCTCTGTCTTCTGTCTGTCTCTCACAATTTTTTTATTCATTTTAAACACAAAACAGGAAAAGAAAGAAAAAAGAACATTTCCATATACACAGAAAGACATAAGAGGATTCATTTTCATTTTAAGAAAAGAAAACCAACAAAAAAGTGAGGAAAAGATGGACAGGTTTGAAAACAATGTAGAGTCGTTGATTTTCTTTTGGTCTCTGCTGTGCTTTTTTTACTTTCTATTTCTCCCTCTCTTCCCCCATACCCTTCTCTTCTGCCCAAGAGGCTACAGTTAAATGTACATATACATGTACACACACACATATATCTCTCTCTACATATATATATATATATGTATATATATATATATATATATATAAAAGAGCGTTCTATGCATAATTCCACATCCGCTCCCCTTTTCTGAAGGTAGATAGCATCTTCTTTCACGGGTCCAAGTTTTTTATGCTTTTCTAAATCAACCAGCTCATCATTTCTTATATTATAGCAGTAGATTGTCTATGAAAGCTCCCCCACACACAATTTTCCACCTTCCTTGAATCAGGGAATGAGACAAGCATTTATGATGTGTGAATAAGTGCCGGGATACAGAGGAGCACAGATGTAGAACCAGGAGGGACTTCAGAGACCATTCTGTTCTCTTGCCTCACCCCTAATTTTCTACCTTCCTTCTATTCTTGGCTACATTGGTTTTATTTATACAAATTTTTCATTCAAAATAATTAAAACGATCTATTTTACATTCAAGAATACTCTTGCCTTAGAATATAGTTCAAGGTCTGTTACAATTGAATCTTCTTCCTTTACATTTGCCCCCTTTAGTTTCCCTGACACTCATTCTCTTGCTAATATACATCCATAATCCTTTCTGCCTTTTCCTTGAGAGCTTTTACTCAAAATTTCCTCTTATCTTTATCCAGAGTCAAATATTACCATAGAACTAAGGTGTTTTGTAGAATGTTACATTTATTAGAATTGTGTAAAGCCAATGTTTTTCCTAGTCTTAGAATTATATTTTGATTTCAGCTCTAAGATCTACCCCCTCAAATATGGGAACTAATCCCAAACTCTCACTTTCAGAGAAGAAAGCAAAAGCTGTGACAGGAACACTCCTCAGAAGCCTTATAAATTTCTCTTTAACAGGTACTGAAACAATTTTTGAGACTTAATTGATTCAGGGGACAAAAGGTTTGTCTATTGATGTAGCTTCCTGGCCATCCATGTACAAAGAAAGTCAGGGAACAGAAAAATCAGCAGCAAGTCCCTTAGGCTTCTCATCAGCAGACCCTCATGGGCAACCCAGAGACAGGGAAGCAATGGCCAGCTGAATCCCTGCTAAAGATTCTCTCTCTCCTATGGCTGTCAACCTTCTTTGGTTAGCTGTCAGACGGTCTATGAGTATGTCATTTCATGCTAATCCCAAACCTGAGATATCAGGCTATTTCTCATTAAAACTTGCCTAAAGAAATGTATAACAAGCTAGGGATTTATCCAGGCTATAACTGTTTCACTCTTTATTCAGGAGTGCAGAATATATTGCTAGAAAGAACCTGGGGTGGGAGTGTGTATGGGGGGAACCTACAGTTCAGCCTCAGCTTTGTCCCTAATCAGCTGTGGGATTTTGGCCAGGGGCAATTGTTTTGTTTCTAGGTCTATAAAATGGAAATAATCAGATTTTTAAAGGCTTTTAAGGATGGAGATACCAAGGCAGAAAGGAGTGGAATGGCTTAGAAAGGCGAGATGGAGAGTCTGTGGAGGAGGAAGACTAGGAGGGTGAAAGGCTTTGAGCTCCTGATGATCAGTGGAAAGAAACAAGCGAAATGGGCTCAGAACGAAGAAGATTTAGGGATATTTCAGGTGCCTGATTTCAGGTATTTGAAGCACTGCCGTGTAGGAACAGGGATTAAAATTATTCTGTGAAGCTGAAAAGGGATAAATTTAAGAAAAGCTCCCTGACAACAAGAGCTGTCTGAAAGTGGAAGAAGTAATGGCTTCCTCCTTCCTGAAGGCCTTCAAGCAAAAGCCAAATGACCACTTGTGGATCAGA
The DNA here is from genome assembly GCA_023553655.1 of Myrmecobius fasciatus. Classification (NCBI taxonomy): domain Eukaryota; kingdom Metazoa; phylum Chordata; class Mammalia; order Dasyuromorphia; family Myrmecobiidae; genus Myrmecobius; species Myrmecobius fasciatus. Next base: position 239,678 of record JAJPUD010002293.1, on the reverse strand, counting down.
TGACCAAAGAGACCCAGCTCTTCTGGGTTCTGTGAACTGATCAAGGTCTCAAGGGCAAATTGTAGAATTGGGATTAGACTATAAGACTTCTGACTGTGAGCCCAAAGAATTATTCAGAATGTTGAGTTGTCTTACCTAAAATAAACCCTAACTTTGAAAAATTAAATGTATCATGCAATTTTTTGGTTGGATTTATAACTTCTGAAAAATTGTAGGAGAGGGAGAGAGATTTTATTGTCTGAGCTGTGAATTAAGGAATGAATGAAAAAAGATGCACATATTGGATACTAACTATATGCCTTGCTTCTAGAACTTGTTTCAAAACCCTAACACAGACACTTCTCAGCTTTGAGACTCTGCAAGTCTCTTAGCTTCTCTCATCCTCCATGTTCTCATCAGTAAAATGAAGATGAGGTCTCTTCTACCTCTGGGATGATAAACCTATGAGAATATCCCATGATCCTCTCCTAATAATCCTACCTTACTGGCTCTGGGATGATGAACCTATAAGAATATCCCATGATCCTTTCCTGATAATCCTACCTCATTGACTTGTGGTAAGTGCCAAATAAGATCATGAATGTAAAGTTTATTTTGCAAAACATAGAGCATTATGTTGTTATTATCATCTACAAGCTTTTATTAAATGTTTATTGTATGCCAGGTACTTTATTATAACTATAAATAGTGACAATACTTTAGTTTGATTTATGTCTCTGAATATACTTAACTAAATGAGTTGAGTGTGTATATGTATATATATGTGTGTATATATATATATATATAAATAACTCATTTATCTATATATTATTTATCATACGATACAGATAAGAATCCCCAAATTCAAACATACACTGAGATGGAAAAGTTGGTGAGATTAAGAGGGGAATGGAGACATTGGGGGATGATGGAAATAGCATTTGATTTCTGGTCAGAATGCCCAGCCCCACTCCTGTTCTGTTGCCCATGGTTGTGTGACCCATCACTTTCCTCGTCTAGACTCAGTTTCTCATCTGCAAAGTGGCAGATTGGACCGGATGACATCCAGGGTCTCTGTGATCCACCATCCCAGGTCACTTCCCATTTCTGGACCTTCGTTCCCTCATCCATGCAAAAAGGGTTTGGATGGGATGAGCTGAGGTTCCACTTCAGCATCACACCCACCCTAAGGGGATCCTCTCAGATCTTCCCCCCTCATATGTACAGTGAAGGAGCCCACCTCAGAGATGCTGAAGTCCCAGCTTGGGGACCCACCATCACAGGTGGACCCGGTCCATCTCCATTAGGGCTCATCAGGATTTATCAACGTTTCCTGAACTAAGGCCTGCGGTCATTTTCCACCAGATGGCGTTGTTTCCTTAGAGGACCTTAGGCTGGGGACCATTTATTAGACAACAGTGTCAAAAAAAGGAGGAAGTGGACTGGCTGGCTCCGAAGGTGGAGCCAGGCAGATTCTGGTCCTTTACCAGTCCCAGGAAGGATGGCTGCCAAGTGGCCTTCCTAGGCAACGCAGCCACTGCCCATCAGTGCTCCTGGGCTGCAGGGAGAGCGAGGGGGACTTCAGAGCAGAAATCAATGGAGGAGGGCTTCAGTTGCATGGGGAGAAACTATGGAGAAGACTTTGCTCATGAAGAGGTAGAAGGTGAGGGTGGGCTGGTGCAGAGGGGGCCTTGTTGACTGGACCCTAAGGGTGGTAGTCTGAGGAGGTTCAGGCTGGAAGATGGGATGGGAAGGCAAGGGGAATATCAGGCAGCCCCCTTCCCATGTGAATGGCTTAGGGCAAAGCTCAGGTTTGCTCATAGGTGAGAGAGGGCTCTCTCAGAAAGGACCATCTCTTCTCTTCCCTCAGTGATATCTCTCCTGTTTCTCTCTCTTCCCCACTCCAATCCCCTGAACACCTCCCCCTAATGCTTGCTGACACAGGTCATTTTCTATGTATTATCTCAAGCTGTCACACACATGAGTCATTCTGGGAGATTAGAGCCTGTCTTCAGCTCTGAGAAAACTGACGCCAATAATTCACATTCATACAGCACTTTCAGAAAATTCTGAGGTTGTTGATTTGGAACTGAGAGGAAAATGAGGAAATAGAGGCAGGGAAGGCAGGGACACACAGAGCCAGGATTTTAAACCAAGTTCTAGCTACTCCACTATGGCTGCCCAGAAATGGATTCCTTCTCCAAGAAGAAAAGATCCAGCATGTCACTGAAGACAGAACAATTGAGACAGAAAGCCCCGAGTTCAAATTTGGCTTCCGAAGATTACTAGACTGTGCAATTAATCAGGAAATATTTATTAAATGCCTACTATGTGGCCAGGGACTGGACTAAACCCTGAGGATATAAAAGACAGTTACAGAACTCAGTCTAATGCAAGTCACTTAATCTCTGTCTGCTTCAAGGTCCTCATCTGTACCATAAGGAAAAAACCATTACAAGCTTCCCAGGATTGTAGTATGGCTGAAATGAGATAATTCATATAAAAGGAGAAGGGCTAGACCTGATTTTATTGACACAAGGAAGTCTCAGGTTAAGCAGCTTAGCTCCTGCTCTGTAATTTGGTGATCTCTAAGGTTGCCTGAAGCACTGAAAGATGAAAAATTAAGTAAGTGATTTGTCTAAGGTCACCGCCTGTCTAAGTCTGAGGCAGGATTTGAATCCAGTTCTTCCTGGCTAGTTGCTTTTCTATACCTTAGCTGCAAGGATAAAATGAGATAATATTCTAAAGGACTTTGTACACCTTAAAATACTACATAAATGTTAGCTGTGATCATCATCCCCCTTATTATTATCACAATACATCACCTCTGTATGGGGTACTTTGCAAATCTTCAAGTCCTATGCACATGCAATTTCTCAGCATCTGTATTATTGCTCATAAACTCAGACTTGGAGCCACAAGGTAGCTTCAGAAGCCAAGTTCAATGCTCCCTTTTTACAACTTAGGAAACTGAGACCCAGAGGCATTGTGATTGCTCCAAGCTATGCAGCTAGTAAGTGTCAGAGACTAGACTTGTACCCAAGGTCCTCCTGCCTCCACCTCCAACTCTCTATTCATCTCATTGCCATTGCCTTCAGCAGGAACAAAGTTCCTTATAAATGGATGTCCCCCAAATCTAAGCTATTAAAGCTTAAAACCATACCAAGACTTTTGGGACACCATGACCAGCTGGTTGGCCGGTGTGCTCAAGCCTGATGGGGTTTGGACCGACAAAGGAGAGGAAAATTCAGGGCCACTAGACAGATCGTACTGAATCCAGTTACATCTGGCTCGGTTGTCTCTGTCCTTCCATCCAGAAATCAATTTAGAAGTGTGTCTCCACAGCCTGCTTCCATCCTGCTTCAGAGGCAGGATTTCTCAGCAGGTCCCTTCTGTTGGACAGCGACAAGCTGGCCTCCAGGCGGGCGGAGCCAAGCTGCTTGGAGCAGCCAGGCATCCATCCCTCAGGGAATATGGACACAGCCAGAGCTGGCTCCCTCTCCTCACTGCTGCTGTGTTTTTCTTCCCAAGCTGCCTCCTGCGGCAGCCCCCATTGCCTCATCCTTCATTTCTCTTTCTCAACCACTTGGCCTTTTCAGGGCTTGAAAAAAACCACTGCTTTTTTTTTTTTGAGGGGGATAGAAATAACCCCCCCACCAAAGTCACTCATATTCCTGGAAGGAGGCTCATTCCCCGTTTTCTGTGAGAGGTTTTAGCTTTTTCTTGAAGAGGAAAGAAGAAACCAGGAAAAATATCTGTGATCAGGGAAAGGAAAGGTTTTACTTGTCTATTTTGAATTTCAGTTGATCAATAATCATACCACCAAGTCCTATTTTTGTGGGTTTGCAAAGACTTCCCTCACAGTCACCTAAAAGGTAGAGAGTATAGACATTAATACCCCTGTTTTCCAGATAAGGAAACTGAGGCCGGGAGAATTTATATTTTTTGCCTATGAGCTCTGAGCTGGTTAATTATTAAGGCAAAATTTGAATCTAGGAGGCAGTGGGGCAGAGGGGAAAGAGGTCTGGATTTGCAATTCTAAATTTACATCCTAGCTCTGATACTTGCTCCTTTTTGCCTTGGGATGTCACTTAGAGACTTTCAACCTGTTTCCTCATCTAGGCCCAATGGAGAGGCAGCCCCTGGGGAGGGATGCAGCTGAATGAGAGGCACCCTCCATAAGTCCCAACTGGTGGCTGCTGTCCGTGGTAGCTTCCAAGCTGGCCCAAAGCTTGGCAAGCAGGATCAATAAAAGGAAAGAGAAAGATTTATGGTCGGAAGCCATCATTCTCCAACCCTCCTTAAGTCCAGTGCCTTCTCTCTATTAATCACTTCCCAATTATTCTGCATCTAGCTTGCCTTGTATATATTGTTTCCATGTTGTCTCCTCCCTTAAATTGTGAGCTTTGAGGGCAGGAATGATCTTTTGCTTTTTTGTATAACTAGTGCTTAGCACAAGACTTGACACACAGTAAGTGCTCAATCAGTGTTTATGAATTAACGAGCCAGGAAACTGGGGAGGAAGATCTTGCAAGGTGGGCTCTCTTGGGCTCCTCTGCTTTCTGCCCCCACCAAGCCATGCTGTGGGTGAGGGGTAATTTGCACCATATGTAAAGTTAAGAGCTTGGGTCAGATGACCTTGAACTTTCCAGCGCCAAAGCTGTGATTTTATGTCCTGAACTCAGATCCTGATGCTCCTACTTGCTACTAGGTGATCTTGGGTAAAAACCCTGCATCCTCTTAAGGCCTCAGTTTTGGCAGTTTTTGTCTCTAAAGTGAGGGGGCTATTCTTGTTTTCCAGCTGAGGCAAATAGTGCTCAAAATGGAGAAATGGTGGCAGGGTGAGTGAGTGTGTGTGTGTGTGTGTGTGTGTGTGTGTGTGTGTGTGTGTGTGTAATGACAGAGCTGGAACTCAAATCCCTATTTCTCCACTACAACAGGCTTTAGCTTCCTTAACTGGAATGAGGGGAAATGGGCAGATGCACCAGTATAACTAAGGAAGAGTGACTGGGGCTTTGCCCCAAGATAATTTAAAGGATGCTGACAATACCCTCCTGGAAATGCTTCTTCCTTAGGCTGTTCTGCTCCTAGGGTAAGGAGACCAGTGGCTTTATTTTAGGAAAGCTTCCTCCTCACTCCCATCATTGTCAACCGGCTTCATAACTGAGGTGACTTAATAATAATAATAATAATAATAATAATAATAATAATCAGGGAGTACCTGATAGAGTGGAGACCATATGCTAGCTTTTCACCTATGCCTGACTCAGTTCCCTCATCTTTAAAACTGGGATAAGAATAGATTTGCCTCAGAGCTATAAGGACAAAATGAGGTGATGAATGGAAGATGCTTTTCCAGCCTTCAAACACAACATTACTGTGATCTCTGTCATCACCAAGCCTCCTTCTTATTTCTAGTCTCTGTCTTCTTCTTTTACAGCCAAACTACAAGAAAGAGCCAGCCAGCCATCTTCCCCTCTCTTCCCCAGGCTGATTGGGCAGCCTTCTCCAAGGTCATCGAGGTTGGGTTCCTTCTTGTCTCCTTTGCCATCGATAAGGACCTCTGCCCCCGGATGCTCTGGGCTCCCTGGGTTTTTCCGCTGTGGCTCTTGGCTCTACCTGTCTAACTGCTCCCTCTCAATTTCCTTTCCTGGCTCGACCCGGCTGTCTCGCTGCCTGTCCGGTCACTCTCTGGGGTTCTGTCCCAGGCTGGCTCTCTCTCTGTGTCTCTGTCTCTCATTTCACCAGTTCTCTTGCTTCCAGCTCTCATTTCCACGTAGATAACTCCCCAATCTACATAACCAAGGTCTCCTCTCTCTCTTGGGCTCAAGTCTCATATCACCAAACACCAGCTGAACGTCCCATAGACATCACACATTGATCGTGCCCAACCAAAGCCATTATCTTTGCCTCCACAGCCATCCCCCTCCCAGCATCACCGAGTCCTTCCAGTTACCTTGGTTTGTAACTCTGGAATTGTCCCAGCTCTTGCCCCTCCTTCGTTCTCTACCTCCAATCCATTGCCAAGTCTTGTCAAAGCTAACCCAACACCCCCTCTCCATCTCTTCCTTTCCCATGTAGCCACTGTCCCAGCTACCAGTCCTCCTCCCCTGTCCCCTGGGCTACTGCAGCAGCCTATCTCCCTGTCTCCACTCTCCTCACAGCTGACAAGTTAGTCTTCCTAAAACACAGGTCCCACCAAGTCACTGTCACTCAAGAAGCTGCTGTAGCTCCCTATTATCTATAAGATAAAATACAATCTCCTCAGCCTGGAATTGAGCCTTCTATAGACTAGCTGCCATCTTTTTTTTTTTTTTTAAAGATATCCTAAGATTTGACCTGTGCCATTGTGACAGTTTCCCCTTAAGGGAAGCTATAAGCTAGTGGCTTGGTCAACAATGCATTGGGTCTAAAATCAGTAAGATTCATCTTCTAGAGTTCAAATCCAGCCTCAGACATTTACAAGCTGTGTGATCTTGGGCCAGTCCCTTAAGCCTATTTGCCTCAGTTTCCTCATTTAAAAAATGAGCTGGAGAAGGACATGGTAAACCACTCCAATATCTTTGCCAACAAAAACCCCCAAATGGGATCATGAAGAATCACCCGCAACTGGAAAACAAGTGAATAACAACCACCAAAGCTTACAGAACATCCTCATGGAAAAAATACTGACAATAACATTTTCCAAGGTTATTAGAGCTAGGCCCCCCAAATAATAGTTTTTTCTACTACCAGCTTATTGTTTTCTTCCCAATAATAATCCCCCTTAAATAACATCTTGCCCTGACCTATGATTTGCAACTAGCCTGTTTCAGGGGAATATCCTAAACCAGTCTAGAAGTCCCCATGTGGGAACACCCTCTCTCTGCTGAGCAGACTTATGGCTCTGTGCCGCATGTGTGCCCGAGCTTGTACATCAGGCCACCTTTTCCTCTCTCCCTTCCCCGTTTCCCCCCTGCTCAGAATAAAGCTTTGCATTGAGTTCACTACCATTATACATGTTATTCTCAGTTCTTGGACTCATGAATGGATTGCTTCCTCTCCTTAGATGTAAAATGGGGACCTGGACAAAGACTCAGTCTACTGGACTTGGGAGAATGACTCAGGAGTAGATACAAGGGTCCAGGGAGAAGCCCGCATCCTGCTGGAGGGACTCCCTTATGCCAAAGGATGGCTCCAAACATTAGACTTAGAATCTCTCTTCCACTCTCCATGTTTTTGCCACAGATGGCGCCCCATGTCTAATATTTTCCTTCTCCTCTCCTCCACTTCTTAGATGTCCTTCTTAGTGTCCTTCCAAGCTCAGCTCGGGAGCTGTCACAGATGGGAAGCCTTTTCTGCTTCCTGAACTTGTTAGGATACCTTTCCCTCTGGAAATTACTTTGTATTTCTGTCTCCATCTAGATATTCTGTCCCCAGTGGAACCCAAGCTCCTTGCAGGCAGGCATTTTCTCAGGTTTGTCTTGGTATCCCCTGTACCTAGCCCAGCGCCACGTATGTAGCGGGACATTTAAACTGGTTTTGTTGGATTGTATTTAAGGTCCCTTCCGGCTCTACAATTCTATGATCATTAAAGTGAGAATCTGAGAAGGGGGACTGAAAATTGCTTCTTTCTCCCATCTTTGCCTCGCTTAGCATAGTGTCTGACACACAGTAGGCATCACACTAATGCCTGTTGACTGACTTGCTGGGTGCCCTACATACACCCCCTAAGCTTCCTCTGGCAGGCTTTTGCATAAGGCTGTCCCTTAGGGACACTTACTTTTCGGGTGCCCTAGCTACCCTCAAGGCTCGGTCAAAGAACAGCAAAAGACGATCCCTGCCCTCGACAAGCTCACGCTCTAATGGGGGAAATAAATACAACCAAGTAGGTAGAAACAAGCTACATACAGGATAAATAGGAAATAAGCAACAGAGTGAAGGCAGGAGAATTAAGAAGGATGGGAACAGTCTGCCTGTAGAAGGTTACTTCTCTGGAGAGTTGATTGTGTGAGAGCAATATATAATTAGCCTAGAAAGGTAGACTGGGGCTAGCTTGCAAAGAACTTTAAATACCAGATTGAGGAGATGCTTACAAAACTCTTCCCAAATCCAGGAAGAACCCCTGATGCAGAGGAGTTTGGGGACCACGGGACCTTAAGTTAGGAAGCCCAGCATTAGACCCCAGAGTGGGGTCTTCTGAAACACCTGCAAGCTGGTTTGGACTTCACCTCTCTGGGCTTCCTGGGTCAAGCTCATTGGTCTCTTCTATCGTCCTGAGCTCATATTCAGCCAATCAGGAAGGCTCCTTCCTGCAGGGGAGCTACTGATGATGCTTTAGACTCTTCTCCATGACAAATCCCGATTAGCTCAACTTTTTCTGCTCCAAGCAGAGTGAGGATTAAAAAAAAAGATATTGATAGAATTAAACTTCTTCTTTAGGAAAGCTCTGATGTAAACAAGAGTCTCCCAGTAGAGATTGGAGGGGAGGACAGGGAGACCATGGGGTGCTTGTTGCAATAGCCCCTGGTAAAGTGATGAGGACTAGAGACTATAGGAGGGAAAAGAAGGGAATAGTGTGAGGGATGATGGGAAGGCTGCCTTGGCAAGTCTTGGCAGGGAAAAGGCAGGTATGAATCCAAGGTGGAAGGACCTCCTCATGGGTTGGAGGGGGGGGCCCTTCCTTTGCTAGATTGTGAACCTTCCAATTCCTTTTTATCATGGGGAACTTTTGTCTTCCTAGCTTCTATAAATCTGTTGAAATGTTGGGAAGCTCTCCTTCCTTCCCTCCATCTCTCAAAATCCCCTAAGGGACACCTCCTAAATGAGTGTCTTCTCCTGAAGTGACTCAAAACTATAGGATAATGGGAATAACGAGCACTTAGACGATACTATAAGTTCCGCAGAGCTCTTGCCATATACTTTCTCATTTGATTTTCATAACAAGCCTGCTCTTATCCTGATTCTATAAATGAGGAAACTGAGGCACACAGATTTTAGGTGAAGTGGTTTTCCTTGGGCCACACAGATAAGTGACCTGCAGCTGAGACAGGATTTGAACTTGGTTCTTCTTAATTCTAGATTCAGCAAGCTAGCCACTAGCACCAGTTCTAGAGCTGAAAGGAAACTTGGAGGGCATCTATACCAACTCCTTCATTTTCCAGATGGGCAAATGAACATTCAAGGAAAGGAAGTGATTTGCTCACTTTGCCCAAGGGATTTGCTAACACAGGTAAGCACGGGCCAGAGGTGGTTTGGGAAGTCAGCTTCCCTGACCCTGGAGTTGGGGTCCAACTTTCCCCTGTCCCAGGCTCTTCTTCTAGAGCAGAAGGAGTATCGGCACTTCCAAAGGCAAAAGGAGCAAACCAAATTAATACTCTGTTTAAAGAGATTGGGACACGTGTAATTCATTTGAGAAAGATGTTTGTCAAAGGTAGCGGTTGCCATTTTAAATGGCAAGCTTCATCTATCTGGAAAATTCACTTATGGGCACGCCAGCCACAATTCCGCAGGAAATCGATGAGGCTTTTGGGAGACCCATCACAAAGCCGGCACAGAGGGATGAGGGAGCGGTGATGGAGGGCTTCAATTATCCAGACATCTGCCAGAGCTTGCTCTCTGCCAAAAGCAGACTAGCTCACTAAATTCATGGCTTACCTTAATGATAATTTCATCCTTTAAAATGGAAAGGCGGCAAAGATGGGAAACGCTCGTCTGGATGGGATTCTGATTCACAGAGGCATAAAATTTGAGCTGAAAGGGATCCCCAAGTCCAAGCTCTCTTCTGTATAAAAAGGGAGCTTCTGACTCGTCCAAGGTCACACAGTTCTCTAGCAGGGAGGTATTGGCTGCTGAAGTCCAGGGGATAGGCCCCTGGGTCACCATGAATGGTTTAGAATGTCTGGTAAAGAAGAGCTGGATACGGTCTGATGCACACCTAGAGCTAGGGAAGACTCGGTGGGTTCAGAGAGAAATCAGGGAAGGTTTACAGCTTCGAACCCCACAGAGGAAGTCTATAATCACCAAGAGGAGACTTCAGAGGCAAAGGAAAGTCTCTGCTGAGGCAGAAAAGAGGTGGTTGTTTGAAGAGATGGACGTGGATGTCTGGGGACTCATGGAACAACTTCCACTTCTGACATGCTGAAGATGGAAGGAAGGCAGGTAATGGAGGATGAATGCAGATTCCCGGCACGGTCTGGTGAGAACCGCGTCAGGAGTACTGAGGCTCGCAGAGAACTGACACGGACGAGAAATGAGGAGGAAAAGGAGGCTCGAGCAAGAACAAAGCCTCTGAGAAATGCAAATTAAGACAACTCTGAGATACCACTACATACCTGTCAGATTGGCTAAAATGACAGGAAAAGATAACGATGAATGTTGGAGGGGATGTGGGAAAACTGGGACATTAATACACTGTTGGTGGAACTGTGAACGGATCCAACCATTCTGGAGAGTAATTTGGAGCTATGCTCAAAAAGTTATCAAACTGTGCATACCCTTTGATCCAGCAGTGTTTCTACTGGGCCTATATCCCAAAGAGATCTTAGAGGAGGGAAAGGGACTCCCATGTGCCAGAATGTTTGTGGCAGCCCTTTTTGTAGAGGCTAGAAACTGGAAACCGAAGGGATGCCCATCAATTGGAGAGTGGCTGAATAAATGATGGTATATGAATGTTATGGAATATTATTGCTCTGTAAGAAACGACCAGCAGGACGATTTCAGAGAGGCCTGGAGGGACTTGCATGAACTGACACTGAGTGAAACGAGCAGAACCAGGAGATCATCATGCACAGCAACAACAGTATTACATGATGATCAATTCTGATGGACATGGCTCTCTGCAACAAAGAATTGTCTCAAACCAGTTCCAATTGTTCACTGAAGAAAACCATATACACCGAGAGAGAGGGAAATAAAATATGGACCACAACGTAACATTTTCACGATCTCTATTGACATTTGCTTGCATTGTGTTGCCTTTCTCTGATTCTTTTTTTTTTCTTGTAGATAGGACTTTTCTTGCATAACTTGTCAAGCATTTCAACATTATTAACATGTAGTGGACTTCCTGCCATCTAGGGGAGGGGAGGGGACTGGGGGTAAAATTTGTAGTGGAAAGCTTTGTAAAGATCAATGCTGGGGAACTACCCATACATATGTTATACAAATAAAAAGCTTTAATAAAAAAAAAAAAAAGAACAAAGCCTCTCATCCAGGAGGCAATACAGGGCAAGGGAGGCTGGCCTGGGAGTCAGAAAAGCTGCATTAAAATCCCAGCCCCGCCGCTTCCTCCTGGGGGACCTTAGGCTGGCCGTTTCACTTTTCTGCCTCTTGATTTCTTTACTATAAAAATAAGGGGATGGATTAAATGACCTTTGTGGCCTCTTTCAACTTTAAATCTGTAAGCACATGAGCAACTCCAAGGAGTGGAACCATATTGAATTTGGAAGTAAGGATCATGGGTTCAAATCTTGGTTCTCTTCATTTATTGTCTGGGTAACCTTAGCCAAGTCCCTTCCTGTCTCTGAGGCTTGGTTCTTTCTCCGTACTGGATGGTCTCTAAATCTATGATCTAATGGCCCCCATTTGCTGATCAGGAATACATATGTCCTTGAATGACTAGTAGTCATAAGTTTGTATTTTAATAGCATTTTAAAGACTGCAAAGCACTTTACAAATGATCTTATTTTATTCGCACAACAACATGAGAGATGAGTACTGTTTATTAGGCTCACTTTACAGATGAAGGAGCTGAGGGTGAGAGAGGTCAGATGACCTGACCTACCCCAAATCACCCAATCAGTGAGTGTCTGAGGCTGGATTCGATCTCCATGCCCAATGCTCTATCCCCTCCCCCACCTGGCTGTATTAGGAGTCAAAACCTGCTATTGCTGAGGGGTTAGAGCTTCAGGTGAAAAATTAGGCTGCCTAAGATTGGCAAAAGACCAGAACGTCATCCACAATGAGACTTTGGTCACACACTGAGGCCGGGACCTTCTCATTCAGCCGTCTTCATCAATGGCCTGCTTTCTATCTGCAGATACTCTTCTTGGATGTATTCCACAAAGGTCAGCAAACCTGACCCCCCTCACTCTCCCAGTGCTGGTGAATTACTGCTTCCCTAAGAGCAAACCTTCAAATTTTGTTCTTCCTGTTCTCCCATTCTCATCCACTTCAACTTTGTAGCTCCAACATTCTCTCTCACATGTCCCCCCACTTCCCACTGTGCCCTTTAGAACACCCATTCCTTAATCAACAACCTTCCCTCCAGTTCAAACTTCCTCAGCTACTGCTACTACTTTGTACCCTCTGGGGGATGTTCCATTTCTGGTCATTTTTTCCAAAATCGGCTATACCAGTTCTTGTGCTGTCAAGCTCATGAGTCCAAAGGGGGAGATCAGAACACTTCTTGTTCCCCATTTAACTTCCAGCCTTTCCTGTTGACCTTTCTCAAAAACCCCTCCATCTCCGAGATTCATTCTACCCATATTTCCCACCCAATTTCATTCCTGGTGGATTTATTTACACATTCTCCCTTCTTTGAGCCAGTGTTTTTCACCCTATCTTCTGCTTTTATACTACACCTTGATGTTCTATTGATTATCCTAATCTTCCAGTTCAATTGTAAACTTCCATGGAGAACCTCCACTCCACTCCACCTACTGCTCCCAGGGATGGCCACACCTTTAATACTGTCAAAGCCTACTCACAAAATTGTTGCAAGGATCAAATGAGATAGCATTTGTTTGTAGGCAGCATTATTATCTCCATTGTACCAATGGGGAAACTGAGGTAGACAGCTCAGGATCACATAAGTAATAAGTGTCTAAGGCAGGATTTGAAGTTGGTCTCCTTGACTCCAAATCCAACATGCCAGCCACTTTACTTTGTGATGAAGAGGAGGTCCTTCTCACCAAGTCACCCATTCTACATTGATTTCTAGGGGAATGATAAGCTCATCATCATTCTTCTCAAACTATAAAACCCCAAAATGAGCATGGTACCCCAGGTGATGTCTGATAAGGACAAATTATAGTGGGACCTCCCTGGTCCTGGAAGTTTTGTCATTTCACTGCTTATTCTCACATTAACAGTTTTTTTTTTTGACTATGCCATTACAAGGCTAACTCACATTGAATTTGGAGTCTCTTGAGACCCTCAGCTCCTTTTCAGAACAGCTGCTCTCTAACCATGCTTCCCCCATCTGCCTTGTGTAGAATGGGTAACTAATGTCCTGGGTGGCAGCCAAGAGTCAGAAGTGTAGACAGCCTAGAACACTGGGCCAAATCTGAGATGACATTCAAAAGGAATATGAAATCTCACACTTGGATGCAAAAAGAAACCAGTTTCTTCCAAATAAGATGGAGGAGGCATGGTAAGGCTGTTTTAAAATAAAGATGGGGCTTTTAGGAGAGGAGTTCACTGGCTCTGAGACCATTAGTCCCTTTTCAGTCTCAATCTGGCTAGTTTTGTTAGCCGATTACCAGAATATCATCCCCTCTCAGCCCATCCTCAATCTTTCCAAATGCATTTGTTCCTTCCGATGCCCAAATTTCCTTCTTCTTTAAAAAAAAAGACCCCCAGGAGAGCCTCTCAGCCCCCAAGCTATTGTTCTGTGAGTCTTTCTTTCCTCAGCTGAATTCCCTGAAAATGATAACTGAGTTGCCTCCACTTTCTCTTTCTGTCTTCTAAATCCTTTGCAATTTGTCTTCTGACCTCATCACTCAACAGAAAGTGCCCAATTTAATGGCTTCCCCTCCGGCTTCATCCTCCTTTATCTCTCTTCTTCATTGGATAATTAATTCCTTCCTCCTCCTGGGTACTCTACATTTTGTGTTTTCATGATCCCACTCTTATGGTTTTCTTCCTAACTATCTGATCACTCCTTCCCTGGCTCCTTTTCTGAATCATCAATCATGTCATGTCACCCAAGTGGATGTACCTTAAGCTTTGCCTCTCCTCCCTTTCCCTCCCCTCTCCCCTCCTCTCTCATTCTCTCCCTTGGTTACCTTGCCAGTCCCTTCTCTATGCCTGTGAATCCCAAATTTCCACAGCTAAACCCAATTCCGCTTTTTTTTTTTTGTTTTTTGTTGAGGCAGTTGAGGTTAAGTGACTTGCTCAGGGTCACAGCTAGGGAATGCTAAGTGTCTGAGACCAGATTTGAACTCGGGTCCTCCTGACTTCAGGGTTGGTGCTCTATCCACTGCACCATCTAGCTGCCTCCAATTCCTCTCTTGAGCTCCATTTCAACATTACCAGCTCCCTACTGGAGATTTTAAACCGCATGTCTGAAAGGGACTTCAAAGTGAACACATGGAAAACAGGACTTGTCTTCTTCCCAGCAGGCTCCTTTTCTGAACTTCCCCATTATTGTCAAAGTCATCACTAGTCACCCAGCTTCAAAACTTTCAAGTCATTCTCCCTACACATTCAACCAGCTACTACTTTGTTATTCCTCCTTAGCCAGAGCTTGAAGAGGTATTAGAGGCACAGAATCCAATTCCTTCATTTGAGGAAACCGAGTGTGCAGAGGGTTTGTGCCCCTAATGCTACCATGCAGACCAAAAATGGGATTGAATCTCTAAGGACTTTAGCAGCTTCTCCGTGTCATGAAATACTAAGGGAGTAAGGCTGAAAGGCTCAAAATTCCCAAGTCACCCAGTCAAAGAGAAGCCTGTAGGAATAGCTGCCAGTTCCCAAGATGTTTCCCCTGTCCTGAATCAGCATGGCACCCTGAACCTTGACCTTCCCTCCAAATACCCAATACCTGGTCTTGCTTGATCAAGAGAAGAACCCTATCGGAACTTCTCAGGTTTTTCCAATTTGGGGAGTGCTGTCCCACCAAGGATTCCAGCAGAACTGACCATTTGCATCTCCCTGACTTCCCATTTTATCATATTCTCCAGCAATAAAGCTCATTTGTATTCCTTTCTGCCGACTCCTGCCTTTGTGCCTCAGTGTTCTTTGGCATCTCAAGTCTTCCTCAAACTCCATAGAGGCAGAATTCAATGATAATAGATGACTCCACAGAAGAGACTTGTGTTCTTGGTTCTGATATCCTTTTTTTTCTCCCAAGGAGAATAATCCCTGGATTGGAAAGGATGGCATCAATAGATCAGTCAAAAAGCATTTATTAATTGCCTACTTTGTGCCAGGCACCTTGAGGAAGAGCACTTAGGTGAAATCTAAGTAATGAGACAATAAAAGAGCTCACAAATGAGTGATGTGATTGCTGAGCCACTGAATGTGGTCTTTGAAACATCATGGAGAAATAGGCTGTAAGACCATAGATCACAAACCTGGAAGGACTTCAAGTCATCTGGCCTCACCACTATTTTACAGCTGAGTAAACTGAGGCTCAGGGAAACTGGGGGCTTGCCAAGGTCACGCAGGCAATAAATATCAGACGCAGAATTTGGTTTTTCTGAGTCCAGAGCCAGAATTTTTCCTATTGTATTCCATGACCTCGGTGGGATTTAGTCTCAAGAAGATTAAATTTGGAATCGGGGGAACTGAGTTCAAATCAGCACTATCACTTGTTGCTGCTATAATCTTGAGTTAATCATTCAATCTTCCCGGGCCTTAGTATTCTCATCTGTAAAATGGGGAGAGGGGTAGACTTAATGGTTCCCCTGCTTCTTTCCAACATAAAGCTTGTAATTCTTGTAGGTATCAGAATTAGGGGAAAGAAATCTGATTTTAAAATAAAATGAGCTGGGTCACGCATGCAGACGCCGGGTCTAGGAGTCTGACCTCAATTCTTGGCCACATTTTAGAAAGTATAATTAAAAGGGATGATTTGTGAGGAGCTCGTTTTCCAGAGAAGGGTGATCACAAAGAAACAGCATGGCTTAATCCAGAGCAGGGCTTGCCAGATTAACCTCATCTTCTGTTTGGACAGTTTGCTAAACCTGCAAATTAGAGAAATGCTGTCTGTCATATGCTTAGATTTCAGCACAATGGAAAGAGACCTGGAAACAGGCAGGAGGCTTGGGTTTGAATGCTGGCTCTACCACTTGCTGGGGCTAGGGGGGCCCACAGTACACAGAGCAGTGGTCAGTGATCAGGCTGACATCTTCTCAAGTGCAAATCCAGCCTCAGACATTTGCTAACTGTATGACCCTGGGCTGTCACTTCATTCTGTTTGCCTCCATTTCCTCATCTGTAAAATGGCAAATCTCTTACAGAAAACATTAAAAAAAATCAAGAGTCTGGTTTAATGTCCTAAGCCTAACTCTGGTTCCTTTTTAAATTGAGTTTCCTTATTGAAAATATTTTTTAGTCTACAAGCACTTGTAAGCACCTACTTTGTCCCAGGAACTGATCTGGGTGTTAGAAATATAAGAAAGAAATATAAAGATAGATATGTAAGATAGAAATATAAAGAAAGGCAAACATATTCCTTGTTCTCAAGGAGCTCAGATTTAGTGGGGGGAGAAGGAGGTACGTGCAAATAAATACATCCACACAAGAAAACCCCAAACAGCATCATGAAGAATCAGATCACAAAAAACCCTACCAATTATTACCTAGAAAAACTCAGGCAAATTACTTCACTTGCCCAGAACTCAGTTTCCTCATTTGTAGAAAAAAGCAGTCAGATTCGATTGCTCTCTAAGATCCCTTCCAGCCCCATATCAAAATCCCTGGGATCCCACTTGTTCTATATGTTCCCCAGACTTGCAGTGAGGTGAGGTTAATGCAGGATGCAAATTCGAGCTATTATTATTTCAGAACTGTACTCCTCTGAATCTGGGATTTTCATTTGGAAAGTTTTAAGTAGAACAGAAAGTCCATTCTACTGAGTGCAGTCAGTTCTAATAGCACATTCAGAGAGAGAGACTCTCCTACCCCCCTCCCAGTGAGATTCAATCCAAATGAAGAAGATTACAGCAAAGACAGACCATGGATTAATAGCTTTCCACAATTCCTTTAGTTGTCAAGGAGACACCTCTTGAAGCCTCTTCTTATATACTTAAATACCATCAGGCTACTTTTATATCTATATTAGATGATTATAAAGTTCACAGTGTGATTTTCTTACTAGTTAACAACCCCATCACCAAATATTCCAGCCACTGCTGAAGATGCACTCATTCTTCCCCTGCTTATTTTCATATTTGTAATGCTGGAAGGGGCTTTGGAAACCATGAAGTCCAATTTCATATCTAGGAAACTGAGGCTGAATACTTTGCAAAGGTCACACTGGCAGTAAGCACTGGTCATAACAGACTTTTTTTTTTTTTTTAAATACTTAGGGTTCAATTCTGAGAAGGCAAAGGAAAGCAAAACAGACCCTGCCCTTAAGAAGAGACACCATGCAAACAGCCATGGGCAAGCAAGATAGTGACAAGATAAACTGAGATAAGAGAAGGAAATCTCTGCATTCAGAGAGGGGTTCTTGCAGAAGGTGGATTTTAGCTGGGAGACATGACCGAGTCTGGAAAGGGGGTATCTTGTGGAAGGGGCAGAGTTTGCTGGTGGAGTTCAAATGGACGGGCTCTGACTCTCTGGGTAGTCCTGGATCCATCACACAGGTTAGGGGTAGCACTGATGGGGCCCCAGGCACTCCAGGGTCACCAGCTCAGATCCCAGACAGCACAATCACAGCTTAAATTCCCCTGGGATGGAGCCAGCAGACAAAATCTTGAGAAAATGGCTAGGAGACTACACGCAGAGATGGGGGACAAGGCAAGAATGCCTTTTCCTCATTAGGGCAGCTGCGGGGAAGCCAAAGAGCTGTAACACTTTCCAGCAGAAAATGGTGAAAGGCAATTACGGGCTTGTTTTGGGGGGGGGGGACGTGCTGGGCCCTCCGTGCTCTTTGCCAATGCTTCTGCCATTACTAAGGCTTCTTCCCTACAGGGACTGTTCAAACCTTTTTGTCTTGATTTAAGCTCCCACCCACTCTTTACCCCCCCCCCCCTCCTTAGAGCAGACTGAGGATCCCATGAAGCGCAGAATGGTAGGGCTGGGTGGGTGGGGGTGATCCCCACATCTTGCTTGGCTAAGAGTTGGTGAGAAGAACTAGCACAGTAGGTGTGAGAGTGATGGAGCCCTTTACACAAGCTTCCAGAGAGATATTTCCTTAATTCCTGAAAGCTTTGGGGAGAACCTACATTAGTATAATTGCAGGTGACCCAGAGGACATGGGAGAAATGCAAAGTGGGCGTAAGGAGGTTGCAAACATATTACAACAATGAATTTAAGCAGAATCAAGAAAACGATACACACAATGACTATAATAATCTAACCTGAGAGAACATTTTAATGGAATTGAATTCTGTGTAACTGTAATATCTGATCCAGGCTCTGGAGAAGAGGGAAGGAAACAGACCTTTTTTTCCTTGGGCTAAATAAGGGGGGACCATGGGGGAGATGGGGGGGACCATGAATATAGAAGGCTGCACATCTTCCCCACAGGATAACCCCATTGGCTGCCTTTATTGAGCTGCTTTTTTGTTTTTGTTTTTTTTGCTATGAAAGAAGACTTGCTGTGGATGTAGGTGGATATAACGACTTTGATTTAGAAAACAAAAGACATCAATAAAGCTTTCTAAGAAGGGCTCCCTCTTCCAGAGCCAGGCTGATTACATCTACCCTGGAGAGCCCCTGTATCTTTCTCAGCCCCCATTCTGGTGAGCTCCTCCCTGACACTGTTAGCTACCAGTTCCATTTAACCAATTAACATCAATTAACTTTTACAAAGGGATATTTATTTCAAAAAGGTAGTAGGAAGAAAACACAATGATTTCCTTCCAATACTTGGAGGCTTCCAGTTTCCCTACAGCACTTGTGGGCTGAGATTTAATTCACTTTCTCCACAGCACCGTTTCCATCAAATTCAGACCTGACTTCCCTGCTGGATGAGTCCAAACCCTCCTATTCACAGACCACATGTTAGTCCCAGGTACGAGATGTACAAAGCCTCCCCACGTTTACACTACCGGCTCCCTTCTCTCTCCTGAACACTGCCAGGAGGAAGAAGACCAATCCAAGAAGAAGAAGATTTGGTTCAGGAGTGACTTTTTTTTCTATACCCCCACCCCATCCCACCCCTGGCAGTCCATCAAAGAGACAATTTCACCATAGTTGCAGAACAGAACCAGTTACAAAAAGGTCTAAACCTGCTCCAAATCCAAGTGGAGATGAAATCTGGGAGGTCTCTGCCCAGGCTCTTAAAACCTGTCACTCACTGGGCTCTAATAATAATAATAAAAAAGATCCCAATGGCTTTTACTTGAGAAATGGAATAAAAGACACCATGAAAGGCAGATAAGGCTATAGACAGAGATGGACTCAATAGGGAATGATAGATAACAGACGGACCTCCTGAGGAGAGCCCTGGCCCCCACGAACCATTAAAAAAAAAAATCACAAGTGATGAGTAGCTCCTCTAGAGAGGATTTATGGGACAGCAAGGACACACAAGTTGGCAATATATGGCTGGCTCACAACTCCTACTAGTAAAGAGACTACCCACCTGGATAAAAGTCATGGATATACTGAAGCTTTTTAGACCACAAGTGACTTCACTCTGGGATTTCACAGAACTCCAGAGAAGGACACACTTTACCAATGATGAGAGCAACTGCTTACAATTTAGAAAAGTTATCCGACTTGCCCAGGATCACAGCTATTACTTGTCTGAGGCTGGATTTGAACTCGGGTCTTCTTGCCTCCAAGTTCAGCACTCTTATCTGCTTCACCCCTGGCTGCCCCTAATTCTAACATAGCCCTTTAAGCTGGCCAGGCACTTTGCAATTAATCTCAACAGGTGTGGTAAGCGATGCTCTGCTCCCATTTTACTAATGAGAAAATGGAGGCTCATTTAAGAGGCTAAGGTCACACAGCTGGTAAGGGTTGAGACGTGATTTGAATTCAGATCTTCAAGTCTGGCATTCTCTACACTAGGTCACTTTGTTTCCCTCTTCTTGCTGAAGAAGGAAGGTCGCTCAAGGGGAGCTGGATGCGGCATTAAAGGCACTTATGTGCCTCCCAGAAAGGCGATGACTGGACCAGACACTGGCAGAGAAAGGGTGTAGACCACAGTAACTCACACTGGATTAAAGGGCAGTGGAGATGGAGGTTCTGCTTGCTGGTACATGGAGCTCCCAGGTTTCCCTCCTCACCACCCAGTAAGTGCAGTGGGAAGCTTGGGGCTGGGGGGGGAAAGTCTACCAGACTAACAGAAGTGTGGGCGTTTGTGTGTTTGTTTTTTGAGCTGTGAAAATCACCTTCAGACTGGTTCCTAAAGGTGTCCTTAAGCAGCTGATTCCCCAAGAAAGGGGACTGGGGCAGCTGCTGCTGGAGAGCTCAACTTCTGAGAGCAGAGATTAGGGGGCTGAGAAGCCACAAGCAAGGGCCACAGAAAACCAAAACAAAGAAGGCATCCCGACCTGGGGGGGGGCTGGTGTCCCACCCTGCAAGAGGGGGACCGGCGCCCAATGGAGAGCAGCGCCTGATGGGATATCCTGGGACAACAGAAGGTGGGGCAGAGGAGGGAAGCCACTGGGGCAGACAGAGGAGCCTTGTGGGAAGCTCCCATGGGGAGGGAGTCACCCCTCCCTGGCCCGAAGCACCCCCAGGACAGGACTAGGAGCCAAAGAGGTGGCAAAGGACTCTGGGAGGAAAGTGAAAGTAGAAGGGCTGCAGGCTCTGCAGCAAGTCCTGTTACTATTAAGTTGTAAATGAAACTTCTTTTCATGCCTTGTAACTGTTGCACTTACTTGGGGAGGGTAGGACAGAGAGAGAGTCCCAGATCATCATCAAGATCCAAGAGGGGGAAGATCCTTTCCCGACCAAAGCAGACCCAGGTTTATTGCCCATCCTCACAGGATCAGCGCCACCATCCCCATTTTACATTTGAGAATGGCAGACAGAGGCTAAATGGCTCCCCCAGAAGTAATACAACTGAGGCTGGATTTGAACTTGAGCTCCTGAATTGTGGCCACTGTACCAGCAGCTGCCTAGGGAGGTATCTGGGAAGTGAACAAAAAGAAAGGGGGGAAAGAATATGTGGGAGGGGAAGAGGGGTGGAGAGAGTAGCAGGGAGAATAGGAATGGAGGAAGGAAGCAGGAGGGAGAGGAAGCCCAGAAAGGGGGGAGCACGGAGAGAGTGAGACAGTCCTGGGGCAAGCTCCGAGTTGAGCTGAGGGAAAATGGGCCTGTGGCTTCTAATTCTCTTCTTCTAATTCACTCAGGGTCGTTTTGGATGATTAAAACTGCTTCCCTAAGTGGGTTATTGGAAATGGGGCAGGAGATGGGGCTGGTTCTCTCCAATTCCCTGCTGACCTGCCCCGCTGCCAGGCTTGGCAGACAAATAAAGTGACCTTTGCAGGTGATTGGGCCCCCTCTCTGGCTGCCATTATCTCCCTCCCCTTGGGCACTGGCTCCTCCTTTAAGGAGCAGAGGCAGAATGGGTGGAAACCCACAGCAGCTGGGGGTTCATTCTAGCCAGGCTTTTGGATTAAATTGGTGCAAAGGTCAGAAGGACTTAGCAGTGGGACTCCACCGAGACCCAATGTGGCCAGTGCATTTAATCCTCCTCATCAGGAGGAGTCATGAAGGGCTAATTCATTTCTTTGTGTGTGTTGGGGTGGGGAAGAGGAAGGCAGGCAGCAGAGGAGGGGGTGCAGATGATCCAACTATGGGGTACAGTCACAAGGGAGAAGGGAACATGGGGATGTAGGGGTCAGGAGAGAACTGCCAGGATGGGTGGGTTAGGGGTGACTGTGCTGTGGAGCTGCATCAAGGAGGCCCAAGAGATAGGGAGCAGGAAAACGAGCACCAAGGTGGGAAGCAGAGCATCCCAATGCTTATGTCTGCATCCTGAAGCAGAACCCCATTTACTACCTACTAGTTATGACTCTTTCAAACCTCCCCCCCAACCATACTTTTTATTTGTCAATCAAGAATTTGTTAGCACTCACTCTGTGCCAGGCACTCTGTTAGTCTCTGGGAATCCAAATCAGAAGTGAAAACCAAAAGGGAACTAGCCCTTATCCAGAAGGAGCAGATATTCTAACCAGGATGATGACATAAGATAATAGATTTATAGCTGGGAAGAGATCCGAGGTCATCAAGCTCAGGGGTTTTTCAACTGAGGTCTCTGAATTTTTTTTAATATTTTCTTTTTTTCTAATAATTTTTATTTCCTAAACATAAAAATAAAAATAAAATAAAATTTCATTTTTTCCAAATCCATTCAAAAGTTTTCATCATTTACCTCTGTAAGACCTTGTGCTCCAAATTTTTCTCTATCCTTCCTCCCCCCAAGATAGCAAGTAATCTGATATGGGTTAAAGGGTTGCCACAAACATTTTGGCACATGTGGGTCCCTTTCCCTCCTTTATGATCTCTTTGGGAAACAGGCCTAATGGAGACACTGCTGGATCAAAGAGTATGCACAGTTTGATAGTCCTTTGGGCATAGTTCCAAATTGCTTTCCAAAATGGTTGAACCAGTTGACAACTTTACCAACAATGTATCAGTGTCCCAGTTTTCCCACTCCAACATTTATCATTTTCCTAATATCTTAGTCAATCTGAAAAATATAAAGTGTTACCTCTGAGTTGTCTTAATTTGCATTTCTCCAATCAATTATGATTTAGAGCATTTTTTCATATGACTAGAAATGGCTTAAATTTCTTTATCTGAAAATTGTCTGTTCATATACTTTGACCATTTTATCAACCGGGATTGTATTCTTATAAATTTGAGTCAATTGTCTATGTATTTTAGAAACAAAGCTAGTGAAATACTGCCTGTAAAATTCCTCCCCTTCCCCAGCTTTCTGCTTCCCTTTGAATCTTGGCTGGATTAGTTTTGTTTGTGCAAAACCTTTTTAATTTAATACAATCAAAGTTATTCATTTTGCATTTTATAATAATCTCTAATTCTTCTTTGGCTATCAATTTCTCCCTTCTCCACAGATCTGAGAGGCAGACTATGCTTTGTTCTCCTAATTTGCTAATAGTAGCACTCTTTATGTCTAAATCATGAACCCATTTTGACCTTATCTTGGTAGAGGGTGTTAGATATTTGTTGGTGCCTAGTTTCTGCCACATTATTTCCAGTTTTCCCAGCAATCTCTGCCAAATAGTGAGTTTCTATCTCAGAAGCTTGAGTTTTTGGGTTCATCAAACACTAGATTATAATAGTCATCGACTATTGTGTGTATCCCACTGATCCACTAGTCTATTTCTTAGCCAATACCAAATGGCTTTAATGACTTTATACTTTATACTACAGTTTTAGGTCTGATATGGCTAGGTAACCTTCCTTTGCATTTAAAAAATGTTTTCATAACTATTTCAATATAATTGATTTTTTTTGGTAATCCTACACATTTTCTTTTAAACATCTAAAGACGTGATTCTAAGGAGTCCCTAGTTTTACCTACCTGTCAAAAGGATGTCTGAAAAAAAAAGTTAAGAATCTCTAATCTAAGACAGCCCTTGATTTTACAGAGGATGAGCAGAGACCCCAGGTTAGGTAGAGATGATATGCATCCAGATAAGATGGAAAATGTTTCATTCAATGTGATCCTAGGGTAACAAGGAGTCATTTTACACACACACACACACACACACACACACCCATGAAACATTCTCTGCCTTGCTCCCTCTCTCTGATGCTCAAGATAGATTTTTACATCAGCTCATTAGCAATGTGATCCTGACAAAGTCATTTGTCAAGTTTATACTTTGTACATAGTTGTTTTCATGTTTTCCCTCCCATTAGACTGAGCTGCTTGAAAGCAGACTATCATTTGGCTTTCTTTATATCTCCAGTATATAGCACAAGTGCTCAGCATACAGTAGGTGCTTAATGAATGTTGATTTGACTGTTGTCTCGGTTTCCTCATCTCTATAATTTCCGGGTTGAACTCTATCCTTCACAGTCTTCTCCAGCTCTAAATGTATAATACAAAAATTTATTCTCCAAGGTAGGTTTTATTATTCACATTTTATAGATGAGTAAACTAAAACTAAGAGTGGGTAAGTAATTTGCTTGGGGTTAGAGAGATATTTGAGGAAGGATTTGAACCCGGTGTTTTTTTGCCTCTAAGAGCAGCTGGATATCCACTGTATCATGCTGCTTCCCTGAGGGTCTAAGATTACAAATCAGAGTGATTTGCTTATCTACCCCAGTAAAATGAGTTTCCAAACTGAAAATTCTCCATATTGATGAAGTCAGATGTCAAGATCCTACCCCATCCCCAAAGTTTCCAACACTGTCCTATAAAAAGAAAGAAAGAAAAGAAAGGAATGGATGGATAAAAGGAAGAAAGGAGGAAAAGAGAAGAAAGCAAGCAAAGAAGAAAAAAGGAGGGTAAAAAGGAAAGAAAAAAGAAAGAAGGAAGAATAGCTGGGAGAGAAGAAGACAAATGGGAGAGAAGAAGAGAAAGGGATAGAGGGAAAAAGGGAGAAAGGAAGGAAGAACAGGAGGAAAGCAAAAGGGAAAGAAGAAAGGGAGGAAAGAAAAGAGGAAAGATAGCTGGGAGGGAGAGAAAAATGAACAAAGAGAAGAAAGAGAGAGGAAGCAAGCAAGAAAAAATTAAAAGGGAAAAGGGAAAGAAAAAAGGGAGAAGAAAGAAGAGAGGAAGAACAATTGTAAGGGAAAGAGGAAGGAAACGAGGAAAGAAGTGAGAAAGGAAGCAAGGAATGAAGAATATGAAAGAGGGAAAAAGGAAAAGAAAAGGAGAAAGGAAAGATAATTGTGAGGGAGAGAAGAAGGGAATGAGGAAGGAAGAGAGGAAAAAGAAAGGAAGCAAGGAAGAAAGATAAAAGGGAGGGAAAAGGGAGGAAAGAAAAAAGGATAGCTGGGAGGGAGAGAGGAAGGGAATGAGAAAGGGAGAGATGGAGAAAGGAAGAAAAAAGGAAAGAAGGAAGGAAGAAACAGACAGGGACAGAAGAGAGAAGCAAAGAAGAAACAGTTAAGCTGAGCTGTATGATCTGGGACTGTGCCTAGCAGAGAGGTGACCATCCACTCTTTAACTGGCTTTTCTTGGAGGACAGGAAGGGAGGCTGTTTGAAGCCCAAGTGACCTGGAACCAGGCCGGGTGGCCGTATTTTATTTGCTATCTCTTCTCCTTTAGTGCAGCTTGGTTTACATTGTTGCGGGGCTGGCCCATCGATCATTCTCTTAGTTCTGCTCTCTTTCCTCTGCATCAGTTCTTTCAAGTGTACCCAGGGCTTTCTGAATTCCCCTCATTCATCATTCCTTATGGTGCAATAATATTCCATTACCTTCATATGCCATAATTTGTTCAGCCATTCCCCAGTCATCAGAGCAGAGCTCCAGAGCGGGAAGAGATTTCAGATGTCATTCAGTCTAAGTAGCACATTCTAGCAGGGGGGAAACTGAGGCCCAAGGGGCCCAAAACACAATAATAGTGAGTCTGTGAGTTAGGCTATGCAAATATTTTAAAGCTCAATCTACCGACAAGTAAAAGGAGACTCTGGGAAGTTAAGTGATTCACTCAGGATTACTGGGCTAATAAGTGATGAAGCTGGAACTGGAATTCAGCTTTCCATAATACTTCCTAGCTGCTTTTGTGCCATGCTTTCTTCTCTCTGGCCATCATCCATCTCTCCTCCTCACTGGCTTCTTGGACTCTGCCCATGGATCATCCTATTTAGCTTCTGCCTTATGTTGCAGAGATCCAGGTTTCTACTTTCCTTCCTGGACAGCTCCCTACCATGTCCCCACATGGCATGCATGTGTATGTTGTTTTCCCCCATTAGAATGGAAACTTCTTGAGGTCAGGGACTATCTTGCTCACTTGTATTTGCATCTCCAAAGTTTAACACAAATCCTACAGATAATAAGCATTTAATAGATGTTTTCTCTTTTTCCTTCTTATACCCTCTCCCTTCTATCTGATAGAGATCTGAGACTCATGAGCATGAAGATGGTAACTGAATCCATGGGAGCAGGTAAGACTTTTGAGGGAGTAAGGAGAGAAGCTCTTTGTGCTCTCCAAGCTTCAGTGGCAAGAGATACATGAAGAACCATCAAAAGAAACAAAGAGAATCAGATAAGAAGGAAAGTTGAGAGAAAGGAGTATAATGGAAACCTAGGGAAAGAAAGGATATCAGAAAGGAGGGAATACATGGAAATTTCAAAGGCTATAAAAGAAGTTAAAGAGAATAAAGACTGAGAAGATGAGTGAAGGTAGAATTTAATTGATCATCAGTAATGTGATTTGCTTGACTAAATTTATCTATTTTTACAAAGATTTTGTTTTTCTCTTTTTCAACTTGTGGGAGGGTTTAGAAGGCAATGATTGTTAGTGATGGTATTACCAAGAGAAAAAGAAAAGAGAGACTAGAGGGCTATTGCCTCATTTTTAAAATGCACATAAGACAGCAAAAGGGAATTCATAAAGAAGCACAAACCAGCAGGACAGCTTTGAAAGTAACAAGTTGAAATTCTCATGTACTTTAAAAAATCAAGGTGTACACAAACATAATAGAGATTCATGGTTTCATATACAATCTTTTTTTGTGTGTTCTACTTTGTAGGTAGAAATGTGGGGTTTTTTGGAGGTGGTTGATAAGAATAAAAATAAGATAGCAGTTTCAGTAGAATGGTTGGCCACAGAGGCTCATAAGCCCTCCCTCAGTCCAGTTGTAAGTGCTTGCAAAATGTTTAAACTAATAAGTAGCTGGAAACAGTGAGAAGACACACCTTCTTGGAGCTTAGTAGTAAAAGGGAGGGAAAATATAAGATGATGTTGCCGTTGCTTTCTCCCCAAACTATTAAGTGGAAATTCTTTGTGAGGATGAGAGAGACTTGGCCATGTTTGTAGGATATGGTAGGGAGAATGAAAATGAGAGTGAGAGAGGAAAAAGTGCAGGGAATAAGATCCCAGTGGATCCAGAAAATGATCATTGATTGGAGAATGGATAAACAAGTTATGATGCATGAATGCAATAACCAATTATTAAGTTGTATGAAATAAGATGATGAAAAAAGAAAAGCATGGGGATACTTATGAACTGATGCAAAGTAAAGCAAATAGAACCAGGAAAACATTATACATTGTGGATGATAACAGTATAAATGGAAAGAACAACCATATGATAGAGATTGAATGCTATGAAATTATAGTGATCACTGTTGTTCAATAAAAAGAGATAGAAGCTACCTGCTTAGATTCTCTGTCAATGTGGAGACCATGATTGTAGAACACTGTTTGATATCATATTTTTTTGATATGTGGCTTGGTTTTGCAAAACTTTTTTCCTTCTTTGTCTTTTTTATTTCTTGTTATAAAGGTTGACTTTCTGGGAGAGATCATATTTTCTAGAAAATATGAGTAATGTAAAGATAAAAAATGTCAATAAAATTTATATTAAAAACCAGAAAGGTTGATTCTTGGCAAGGAGGAGGGCCATCTCTCCCTTAAAGGCAAGCCAATGAGAAGAGGATTGGCGAAATTATAAAGGAATTCTGAATTGGTGAGCAAAAAAAGATGAAAGATCTTTTGATGGATGAATATATTCAACAGCATAAATATACACACCATAGTTTAAGTTCCTCTTTCTATTTATACAGGTGCCATTTTGTTCAAGGGTATATTTAGGGGATAGGAATCACAGAATGCCAGGGTTGGAAGGACCTCAATGCTCATTTAATCCAATCAACATCTGATCTTGACTGCACAGCTGGCAAATGGTCATCCAGGTTTTCCTTAAAGACTCCCAATAAGTGAGGACCCATTATTTTCAAAGGCAGGCTATTCTACTTATAGATGGAGAGATTCAGGTATTGGGAGATTTTTTCAAGTGGATGGAGAGTGGGAGATCTTGCATTTTGACCTAGCTCAGCCTTAATTTATTCTATGGTCTTAAATGATAACTTTATCTTTCTGTGTTAGTTCCCTCCTGAGAGATTCTACTTGGTTCTGATCGGTCTTTGCAGCATAGACTTTCTATATCTATGATCCCGATCTTCCAGGATCTTTGAGACTCCACTGCTCACTCAATACTTGGCTGTTCCTGCATGACTTTCTTCAGGTTCAGCTTAGAAAATGAGAAAATCCAGCTTGATGTGGGCCACATGTTTACTCATCCCAAGGTCCATCATTTCTGGTATAGTTCAATATTAAGAATTTCTAAGACGTCACTTGAAACTGATGTGGTACATAAATAATAGATCAATCGCTCAATTAACAAACATTTATCAAGTGCTTATTAGAGTTCCTAGTACTAAGAAATTGCTGGGGTTGCAAAAGAGAACTGTTATCTACATTTGAGAAGTTTACATTTTAAACAGTGCAAATAAATTGATGATCCTTTGATTCTTAAAAATATCATTTGGTCTAAGTTGTCATCAGAGTGAGAGTCTCTGCCTGGTCATAGACAGTGTGATGAACTTGAAATCAGATTTCAATTCAAAGTGGACTAATTTAAATACCTACTAATGTGCCAAGCACATAGATGTCTCCAGGGAGAGTAAAGGGATCTGGCTGACAATGTGTTTCTAATTCTCTTCCTCAACCCGAGAGAAGAGAGAACAGAATCCAATCAGACCATGTCTATTTTTTGCCCACTAGAGCCTGCTTAGAAGCAGAACTTTCTATCAATTAAGCTCTTCTCCCTCTCTTTAAGTGGAGAATGTCCCAAGACTCCTGATTCCTAGGAATCCAATTGATAAGCTCTTGGTTCTTAATCAAGGGAGCTATCTCCATGAAGATTCTTTTTTTCTGTTAGTTCAAGAAGCTTATGCAAATATACATTCTTAAAATTAGTTATTACCAAAATTATGTAGCCAGAGCCCTCTGTTTACAAAGGAGGTTTTCTGTGACCGCTAGATAGACTGGACTTTTTACCTTAATACTCTGCAGATTTCTGCTAATCAGTGTGCTTCCCATGAACCCTTCTGTATTTCACTAACATCAAAACAAGCCATTCCTAACATTTTAATTTTGAACATAGGTTTTATAAGAAGAATCAAATCAAAAATAAAAGAATAAACTTAAAGCATTGCAAAGAAATGGATCAGAAATGGGTGTCAGTTTAAAGTAAGAAGCAATGAGAAGAAAAGGGAGGGAAAATATCTTAAGCAAATTTTCCTTACAGTTCTTAGGAGTGATTGCTCCTCAAGGTGCATGAGTTATTTTTGATTCCAAAACAGTCTATCCTATACCTAGCCTTCTATACTTATTCTCTCACTTTTCATATCACATTCCAAGTCATCAATTGATCCCCATAACTCTGAAACTCGGTTCTCATGATCACTTCCATCGGAATAGTTCAGTCAAGAACATTTGTGAAGCACCTACTATGTGCCAGGTACTGTGCTAAGCACTGGGGATATAAAGAAAGGCACAAGTATTCTAGCCTTCAAGTAGCTTATATGGGAGACAATATATAAACAATTAGATACAAAAAATACATAGAAAGGATAAATTGAAGATATTTAACAGAGATAAGACACTAGAATGAGGAGGGGTTGAATGGAAAGGCCTCCTGTAGAGGTTGGAAATTTATCTGGGATTTGAAGGAAGCCAGAAAGCAAAGATGAGGAGAGAAAGTATTCTAGGCATAGGAGATAGTTGGGACAAATGCCCATTGTTAGGAGATGGAACAGGGAGAGACTTGAGGCAGGCACATACCAGGGAGTTATTGCAAAAGCCTAGGTATAAGGTGATGAGGGTCTGCACCAGGATGGTAGAGGAAGGAGAAGGGCTGTTCTAAGGTTGCTGCAAAAAAGAAATTAAGGAGATGTTGAAAAGGTGAAATTGACTTGACATGTTAAAGATGTGCGTGAAATGACAAGAAATGCTGCAGAGGTGAAATCAGGAAGAAGTGCTGAAGACATAAAATTAACAAAAGATGCTGCAGAGGTGAAATCAGAGACATGTTGCAGAAATTAAATCTACAAGAGATGCTGAAGAGGTGAAATCTACAAGAGATGTTGCAAAGGTGAAATCAAGGAAGCATGTTGCAGAGGTGAAATCTACAAGAGATGTTGCAGAAGTGAAATAAGAGATGCTTCTGAGGTGAAATCAGATGTCACAGGTAAAAGGTGCAGAAGTGAAACTAAGATGTTTCAGAGGTGAAATCAAGGAGACAGACTGCAGAGGTGAAATCAAGGAGACATGTTGCAAAAATGAAATCTACAAGAGATTCTTCAGAGGTGAAATAAACAAGAGATGCTGCAGAAGTGAAACTAAAAGATGTTTCAGAGGTGAAATCAAGCTGAGAGAGACTGCGTAAGTTCAATCTCCAAGAGATGCTGCAGAGATGAAATCAAGGAAAGACTCTGCAGAGATGAAATCTACAAGAG
>JAJPUD010002293.1:128679-209407 GCA_023553655.1 Myrmecobius fasciatus | reverse complement strand
AGATGCTGCAGAGGTGAAATTAATGAGGGAGACTGCAGAGGTGAAATCTGCAAGAAGCTGCAGAGGTGAAATCAAGGAGATATGCTGCAGAGGTGAAACCGACAGGCCTTGGCAACAGCTTTGGATATGGGGGGGGGCAGTAAGGGAGTGAGAGAGAAGGAATCCAGGATGCCTCCCAGGTTGTAAGTCTGAGGGCCCGGGAGGATGATGGTGTGCTCTACAGAAATGGGAAAGGTAGGAAGAGGGGAGGGATTAGGGGAAAAGATAATGAGTTCAAGTTTGGATTATAAGATATCTATGGGATATGGTGTCTGAGAGGCAGCTGGGGATGCAAGATTGGAGGTCAGGGCTGGGGCAGGATGGGGAGACATGAGAATCGGCAGCATAGAGATGAATCCATAGTTCTTCTTGCTCCAGTTTCTCTCCCCAGTTATTTTTAAATGTCCCTCCACGCAGCCTCACTAATCAGTTTCACAATGAGGCTATTTCAATGTGTGGACTACAACACCCAGAATGCTTAGCTAGCTAGCCTGTGGGTGCTTCCTCCTTTGCCTGCAATGAATCAGCTCTTTTTATGGGCAAGTTACACCAGGTTCTAGGCTAAAACAGACAAAAATGAAAGTTTCTGCCCTCTAGGAATTGTGTTCCACGATAAGGAAACTGCCATCAGATAAGTAAATATTTAAAAATAGACAAAGATGCAAAGAAGGCTGAGGGTAGAGCTTTGGACAATTGAGTGGAAAGCACCAGCAACTGGGGGAATTGGAGAAGGCCTCTTGAAGAAGATGGCCTTTCAGCTGAGAGCCAGATAGTCCCAAAGGTAGAAGTGACGACAAGGGGTATTCTAGGCTAGGCAAAGGGACAGAGGAAAGTGATATAATGACATTTAATGATATAATATAAGGCTCTGGGAATAGCAAGCCTATTGGTTGGCACATGAAGTGAATAAAAGGGAATGATGTATAATCAGGCTGGAGACATAAAATGGAGCTGATCATGACAGGATTTAAATACAAACAGAAGAATCTGGATCTTTGCTTGAAGGTAACTGAGGAAAGAAACTTCCTGATTGTGCTTAGGAACCATCAGTTAGGCAACTGTGTGGAAGATGCATTGGAGTGGGAAGGAACCTGTTTAGGACATTAATGATGATAGCTAGCATTTAAAGTGCTTTAAAGTTTGCATTTTATAAACATTATGTCATTTAATACTGACAAAAAGCCTGGTGCTGTTTAGGATCTCCATTTTATAGGTAAAGAAATTGAGGCAGAGAAGTGATCTGTTCAGTCACACAGCTAGTAAGTGTTGGAGGAGAGATTCGAATGCAATTCTTCCTTACTCCAAGTCCAGTTCTCTATCACAGGATCTTTGCTGACCTGGAGCTTTATTAATTTATTTTGGGGAGAATTTCTAAATTTCTAAGAGGCAGCTAGATGGCACATAGAGGGCATAGAGTGCTGGGCCTGTAGTCAGCAGGACCCGAGTTCAAACTTGTTCCCGGCATGTACTAGCTGTGTGAGCTTAGATAAGTCACTTTACCTATTGCCTCTGTAAAATAAGCTAGAGAAGAGCATATCAACCCCACTAGTATCTCTGCCAAGCAAATGCTAAATGGGATCACAGTGACATGGCTGAAACAACTGAATATCAGCAGTACAAATTTCTAAGGTTTTGTTAGAAACATGTAGAGCAGAAATAAGATACCAAACAATCAATGAGTATTTCTTATGACTTTACTTCGTGAAGTATCTTTGGTGTTTTATTTTAACCACCAATCTGCCCATAATATATGTTCCATGAACTAGTTTTCCTGTTCCATGAACTAGTCATACCTTGGAGTATCAACTCTGACTTCATAGATGTGATTGTTCTCTCTACTGATGTCCATCACAGCTCCTGCTCCCTGAAGTAAATGTTTGACTGGAGTTGAAGCTAAAGAGCCTCCTCATGTGGTATCCAGTCTACTGGTGATGAACCCTGTGCTCCTGGCCTTCCCTCTCCCACACCCTCCCCAAATGGGCTCACCTGGGAGATTTTTATGCTTGGAAAGCCCTGCCAGGGATTGTGCTTTAACAATCTAGGCTTTGAGATCCTAAAGCCACCTTCACACCTGGTGAAGTTTTGGAGGAGAATTCTAGTATCCTTTAATCAAATTGAACAAACTTGAACTGAGTCTAGAATATCAAGGGAAATGATTAAAAAAGAGGGATAAAGAGAAAATAGCATTTTCATTCCTCCAACTATTTGGTATTGGCTAAAGAATAGAGGAATAGATCAATGGAACAGATTAGACAAGAGAAATATAAAAACAGAACTCAATAACCTGGTGTTTGATAAAATGGAAAACATAAATTACTTAGGGAAAAATGCCCTATTTGGTAAAACCTGGGAAAACTGCAAAGTTTCTGGTAGAAATTAGACTTAGACCAACACTAAGAACATATACTACACTCCAGTCTAAATGGATATATAACCCTAATATTAAAGATAATATAAAAAAGGTAGAAAGAGAAACAGATTATATACTTCTCAAAGCTATGAGTAGGAGACATTCTTAACTAAACAAGAGATAGAGGCAATTACAAAAGGTAAACATAGATAACTGATTACTTGAAAAGTTTCTGTACAGATAATATTAAGGGATTTAAGATAAGAAGGGAAGTGGTTGAGTGGGGAAAAATCTTTGTATCAGATTTCTCAGATAAGAGTTTGGTAGCTAAGAAGTATGAATATAATAATTCAATAATATTATGCACATATATACAATAGTTATTCTTTAATAGTCAAAGAATATAATCAAACAAGGAAGTATTTATAACCACACAAAAATGTTCTAAGTTACTAATAGAAATATGAATCAAAACAGTTTCACCTCACATCTTGGAAATTAACAAAATGATCCCCAAATGGCAGCAATATTGGAGGGGGTTGGGAAAGGATAGTCACACTGATACATCATTGGTGGATCTAAAAAATGGTCAAAGTATTTTTGGAAAGCAATTCAGATTATGCAAATAAAAGGACAAAAACACCTATGCCCACTGACCTGGTTTCCATTACTATCCTTTTATCTCAAGAAAGTTATGGATAAGGGAAAAAGTCTCCTTATACTTCAGTTATCCCTTCCACATCATGACTTCCCCCATTGTGTTTTGATATATCACAGGTTGACAAAAGGAATTAAATAGGACTTTCTTGGGAATTTTGCAAAGGCTAGCAGATGACAGAAAAAAGTTTAGAAACTCAGAAATGTATAAACTACACATATAGTTTTATATAATATTAACACATTTCATCCCTTGATACTATAATAATTTTTCTCTGCTCTTAAGGGGGTGGTCAGAAAATTTTATGCAGATTTTCCGGATCACAAAAGTGCCGTGCTCTTCACCCCCACAATATGGAAGGGATAATTGTAGTACTTTTTTGACAGCAAAGAATTGCAAACAAAGTAGATGCCTATCAATTGGGGAATGGCTAAAGAAATTGTAGTATATGAATGTGAAGGGAATATTATTCTGTTGTAAGATGTGTGTGATACACACAGAGAAGCATGGGAAGATCACTATGAGCTAATGCAGAGTGAAGTCTGCAGAACCAGGAAAACAATCTACACAGGAACTACCGAAAACATCAATGGAGAGCACAACTACACACTAAATCTAAAGGAAAAAAATAATTCTAAGGTTAAATTTATAGAGATCAAAATTATAAAGCTCAAATGGGACTCAAATGAAGAGATATGGGAGGACTCCTCCATTCTACCCCCTCATGGAAGTAGGAGGTCTACAGGGGTCACACACTGCAAATGTTTTCATATTTTTAAAATGTATCCATTAATTATGTTGATTTTTCTTTCTTCCTTGAAAATACTATGTCATATGAGAGGGAGAAAAAATAGAAAATAGCAATAAAATACCATGATGGATTGTTTTTTTTAGGGGGAGAGAGGAGCCAGGATGGGACTTGAGGTCATCTTGCTAACACTGATCACTTTACTGTTCTCTTGGCCATTTGTGGCCCTGGCCCACAGTCTGTGCTTTTGTCCCTTTCAATGCTTCATGTCTCAGAAGCTCAGCTTCACTATTTGACAAACAGGCATAAAAATACCCATAGTCCTTATCTGGCTTGGATGTTATAGGGAAAGAAAAGTGATCCACTGACCCCTCAACAGTAATCCTAGAGACTAGAGATTCTGTTGTTATTAGCTTGCCAATTGATAATAGAAACCCTGCTCTGGCCTTGTACCTGTGGCTTTTAATTTGGTAGGAGCAATACAGATTCTGGGTCTTGGATTTTCTTGGCAAAAGGGACTCGGTGAAGAGACGACTTCCATTCCCCCACCATGCAGGCTGGTACCTTCTCTGGATCTTTCCCAGGGACACTGAGAGGTTGTGACTTGCCCAAAGTCCCAGAGTTAGAGCAGGGACTTTGGGACACTAGGAGATGCTTTCCGGGCCATTGCTCATTTTCTTCCTTCTCCTTAGCTTAGTTCCAGATAGATGAGGCTGCTAAGTAGATATCTTTGGATAGATGAGGCGATCCGTTGCCTCAGTTGGTTTGTGTGAATAATGGAAGGAGTTCTGGATTTAGAGAAAGAAGTTCAGTGTAGGACTCTGATACTTCTTAGCGTGGCCTGTGGTAGCCTGCTCTGTGGATGGGAGATCCCATCGCTCCTCTCAGGATACCGTGAGACAAGGGGCCTGTGGGCCATTTGGTCCCCACCTTCCTGGAGATCCATCCGCCCAGCCCCTCGCTTCAGGGCCAGCAGCAACTGAGGCAAATAGTCTCCCTGTTTTACATGCAGCATCAAATGGTTCTATTTTATCTTCCTGCATAATAAATGTCCCCATAAAAATGTTATGGTAATGGGAAACTTTGGATGCGTTTTTCATCTCCCGTGTCACCCTCTCTCTAAAAGAATGAAGTTGATAAATTGTTTTATGTACATCTCATTTTAGAACTCAGTTAATCTTTTCTTATTTTAGCCTGGCTCTGTTGAATGCTCACAGTGTTGGAGTTTTGGCCTTGGAAGGTTTGGAAAGCTTAATATAAAACCCTTCTAGAAAAACAGAATCCTCTGAAGCCTTTTTCTTAATAAAATTGAGTAATGCTATTTACGTGATAACAATGGCGTGATTGTCCCGAAATAAACACGATACATCATGTGCGAGGCCTCATTAAGCAACTTAACCATGTCTGCGCTTCCACTTAACGGGAGGGATTTAAAGGCCTGTTTAGAAGAAATGTGTCAGCATTTTGCAGCGGAAAGTTCTAAAAGCATCACCAAAGCCCCTGCTGAGAAATTGTTTTTTACTCATTTAGTCAGATTTCTAGTCTGCCTGGATCCAAAAAGGGATCCCTAGGATCAGGAGCAGCCACGTTCCACGGCCCAGAAAACACCGAGCCAGCCTTCCGGCCAGAGAGGCTGCTCTTGGAGCATCCGAGAGTCACCGAACTTCAGAGCCACAAGAGGCCTTCGGGGCTGCCGTGGAGGAAAGATGGATTTGGAGGAGCCGTCACCGCTCAGACTCTGGGATTGTCCCCATGTCCCGATCGGTGCTTCCCTGTGAGTCCCACTCCCCCCCATGAGTGGGGGGCTTCAGGGCTCTGTCTCCTTTCTAACAACAGTAAGGGCTAACATATATTGTTTACTATGTGCCAGGCACTGTGCTAACCACCTTCAGATCATTATCTCACTTGATAACCACCACCCTGGGATGTAGGTGCTGCTATTGTTCCCATTGTACAGTCGAGGGAACTACCACTGCCTTGGCCATGATCACACAGCTAGTAAGTATCTGAGGTAGAGCTAAGCTCAGGCCTGCCGCTTGGTGGTCCCATAATTTCCCATGAATTCAGTGATCATTTTGACTCCAAACTCTCCATCTCCAGCTTGCTTCTCTCTCTTTTAAGCCCAATCCTGCATCTCCAGCTGCCTGATGGGATATCTCTACCTTGATTTCCCCTAGGTTTCTAACAGAACTCGGGGTATCTTCCCCTTACCCCTCCCTGGTCAGATTCCCAGGCTGCAATCCTTCTGACTTCTTCCCAGCATCCTTTCAGTCGCCAAACCTTGCGGCTTCCTCCTCCTCAGCATCCCCTCCTCTCACACTACAATGTCTCTGCTCCATCTTGCCTGCCCTGTTCCAGCAGCTCCAACTCCTGGTTCTTGTCCCTCTTCCTTACTCACAGCTGCCAAAGCAACATTTCAGAAACGGGGGTCTGGCCAGGTCACTGCCCTGCCCAGGGGGCCCCCGGGTCTGCCTCCCTGTTGACTTTTGGACACGTACCAAGTCCCCAGTTTGTCACCGAAAGCCCTCCACAATCTGGCTCCAGCCTGCCTGCCTTTCCAGACTGATCTTGTCATTCCCTTTTGCCCACACGATTGTGCCAGACTCACAGTAGGTCAGTGCTTGTTTGTTGATGCAAACCTTCCTAATATGTGTAAATCCCTTCTCTTGCCTCAACAAACACAGGCTCAGGAACAGAAATGAATCTGTCTCAGCTAAATGAATTGGTTTTGGATGTTCCAGGACTTTGCAGCACCTTGGGCTGTCACACTGAATGATGGGCCTGCCGGACCGCAGTGTACGCCCAGCCGTGAGAATAGAGGCAGGAGGGGGGCCGGGGAAGGGCCCTGGGCTCGGGTCAGCTCTTCAACACCCACTGCTTTTGTGACTGGGGGCAAATGCAGACTCTTGGGAGGGCGGCGCTAGAAAGGGTCCCAGACACCATCTTCTGTTCCAATCAAGCCCCTCCACTGAATCGGAAAGCCCCAGAAAACCAGAAAAATCTGGCCCAGCTCCTATTCTGGGCTGAGGATGGGGACTCCAAGAATGGCCACCAAAAAGACATCTCTCACCTCAGGGAGCCTCCATTCCTACGCAGGGAAACGGCGTCCCCACAGATAAGTGGGTGTGACACACCGGTGGGATCAGCACCCATTGGGGTCATGTTCTCTGGGCGGCAGTGACGTGGTGCCCAAAGAGGTGGGGGTGAAGAAGGGAAAGGTGCCAAGGGAAAAGGTCGGCCAAAAAATAAACAAGGAACCCATGGTGGATTTGTGGTTCATTCAGATGAAGAAGAGCCAGGTCTAGAAAGAGAAAGGGACCTCGGCACAGGAGTAGCCGGTGTATTGGGCTCCAAATCCGGGGCCCGTGGACTCCACGGCTGTCCCTCCAGGGACCTGGGCATTAAAAGGATACCAGGAGCAGTCCATCCCACTTCCCAGAATCCCAGGGCCCAAAGCCCTTCCCTTTGCCTCCATCCCCGAGTGCTAAAGGAGGTTCAAGACATTTCCAAATTTCTATTGAACTAAACTTCAATCATCCTTGATTAGCCCCGGTGCCCGGAAGCATTTTTTCCCAAGCACGTCCAGACAAGACACAGGCTTCTTGCTCAGAGCATACAAAATCAGCCGTCTGCCTTCGGCTTCAGTGACCTTTGGGGGCTTTGCTCTGCTCATTTCCAAAGAAGCTCAATTACCAAACCACCGGATGGCAGGGCTGGCAGGTACCTTGGAGAGCATCGAGCCTAGCTTCCGCATTTTACGGGGGAGGAAACTGAGGCTCAGGGGAACGGGAGGGGGACTTGTCTAAGGTCACGTGAGGAGTGATCTGAGAGGCAGAGCCCAGACCGAGGTCTTTGGGGACCCACTCTGGGGTGCTTTACAGTAATGCCAGTTTGCATTGTGCTTTTTACAAAGATGGAGTGAGACAACAAGCAATCAGTGGTGTGTGGGTGAGGGAGGGGAGGTCTGGGAAGCTGTAAATAATGCCATCCTCAGCTAGGGGTTTGCCTCAAGACCCCCACATACCCCTGGTGCAGAATGATCCAGCCCCTCTCTTCTCCCACTACTGGGGACCCCCCACCCCATCATGATTCCTCCTCCTGCCTGTACATGCTGGGGACTCCTCCTTCCACAAAGCTGCTCAGGTCTGACCCAGTCTCCCCAGCAGTCCCCCCATCACATTCACTCACAGATGCCACGTTGTCTGATGGATGGAGCCGTCTGCCCTGTGCTGCTGCTGGCCCGGGCTGAGCTGGGCGGGCTGCCTGGGACCTCACTCGTCACCATTTAAAATCCCATCCTCAATCTTGGACGCTGGTCGCTTCTTCTTCTGACCTTTTAATATCTGGGAGGTTATCCACCCCCGGCATCACCGCCATTGCCACTGCAGCGGCTGCCATCATCACCTCCTTCCCCTAAAACAAAGAAAAAAGAGCAGAGTCAAGAACTGGAAGCCTTTCTCGGACCTCGTGCTGGCTTCAGAGGGGGAGAGCACGTGGTCCCTCCTGTCGGCGGGCTCCTTCTCTCTCCCACTTGACCAGCATCGAGACGGGAAGGAGGCAGAGCTTGAGCAAGGTCTAGGACCCGGCTGACCAGCGCCTTCTGAATGCTCCCCACTGGTCTGCCCACCAACCGGCCTCCATTCTGCGTCTTCAGGACGCGGGAGTCCACTAGAAAATCTTTGTGCGTTGTTCTGATCCGTGGGATGCTCTCCTCGTGGGCCTTTTCTGGAAGCAGGTTCTCCAGCCTCTTCCACGGGGGTTCCACAGGATGAGAGGCCCTCGAGCTGGGATCCAAGTTAATGGAGGGTATGGATACCTCTGGGAGATCCCAAGTGATCTGTGTGTTCCTAGCATAAAAGAAACTCCCCCCTCACACACACACAATGGTTGTTGAACTAAGGTCCCAGAGCTAGAAGAGACCGAGACACTCTCATTTACAAGGTAGGAAATGGAAGGACAGAGAAGCGAGGTGACAGCCCCCGTGGAACGGGAATCCTGATGCTTGTTCTGCTGATCTCACAGAATTAGTTGGAGTCTGCAAACTTGAAAGTGCAGCAGATGGAGACCCCGGACAGAGAGCAGGTGGTCCCTGCTTCTCTGTCCAAAGCAAGCCCTGAGGGAGCTGGATATGTACACGTTATGGCTTCCAATGGGCAGTTTGACCTGAGAGAGATCTCAGTGGTCTTCTGGGCCAGGGACATTCCCCCAAAATGTTCTGTGATTTTTTTGGGGGGGGTCAAGAATAATCTCCTCCCAATGAGGGTCTTCCCTTTCTCTGCAGCTTACAGTCATAGAGAATTCCCTAGAAGCATGGGGGAGTGACCTGTCCTATGTTACATGGCCAGGCTGGGGCCTAGACAGAACCTGAATTCAGGCCATCCTGTTCTGAAGCACCAGCAAGTTCCCACCCTCCATTTCATTTACAGATGCAGAAACTGAGAGGAAAACCCAATAAATGATCCTAAAGGGTCGGGAGGGATTGTGCTACAGGAGAAGGACCTGGGTTTGAAAATCACCCCCTACCCTTATTGGCTGTGTGATGTTGGGTGAGTTAGTTCTCAGCCTCTGAAGGAAATAAGCACTTATTAAGCACCTGCTCTATCCCAGGCCCCGTGCTAGGGGTTTTATATGTATTATCTCATTTGATCCTCAAAATAATCTCACGAGATAGTCTATTATTATCCCAATTTTTACAGCTAAGGGAATTGAGGCAGACAGAAGCAAAGGGACTTGTCCAGAGTCACACAGTAGCTCACAAGAGTCTGAAGCTGAATTTGAATTCAGGTCTAACAGTCTATCCACTCTATCACCTAGCTGCCTCTGCTTCTGGGGGTTTCTGGGGGGTCCAAGGGAGAAAAGAAGCATGTTGCAAGCTCTTGGTCCTTGCAAAAGACTCCACGAACATGAGTTTTTCCTGTTGGCGTGTTCCCACGTGCCCCCGGGAGACAGCCACAGAGCCATCACTTGGGGGCAGGTGAAGTGTGAAGAAGCCAAGCTATCGTGACGTTCTGTGATTTTGTGTGGACAGTCTATAACGGATTCTCTTCTTCTGGCGTCTCCGGGCTTTGGGTGTTGACATCAGCCTCCAGTGAAGATTTGTTTCTCTGGATTTCCGTCCCAATCGGCCAGCACGGCCCCTTCTGGAGCCGAAAGCTCTGAGTAAATCACTGCTGCAGACATCAGGCTGCACACAGATGATCCCGGGCCTGTCCAGAGAGGGGATTATTTCTTGTGCTCCAAATGGATCACCAGGATTTCCATTTCAAAAATTGCCAAGTTAACTGAGCCAAAGACACAGAAAGGCTGCATGGCCAGTCTGAAGACACACAAGTGTAGGGCATCTTCCTCAAAGCCATCCAAAGCAACTCTTCTCACACACGCCATCCTCCCCCTCATCCCCCCACAGTTGGAAACAGCCTTAGATCTGCAGGGATCAGAACCCCGAGTTCCAGTCTTCACTTTGTCATTTCATGAGCCATGAGAACTTGGAAAAAAGTAAAATTTTACAACTAGATCCCGAAAATCAGCTTTGCAATTCCCAGATGAGAAGACATGGCCAAAGAGCAATTTATCTAAAGAAGATCTAGGGGTATTAGTGGAGCCTAAGCCCAATATGTTGGCAGAGAGCCCGAAATACTATCATTGTCTTAGGCTATGAGAGCAAAGACATGGTTTGCAAGAATTGAGAGGTCTTGCCGCTGTCCTTTGTTCTATTCAAGTCAGATAGCATTTATTAAGCACCTACTGTGTACCAAGCCGTGTGCCAAATGGACACCACAAAAGGCAAAAATCAGTCCCTGCCCCGGAGGAGCTCACAGTTTCATAGGGAAGACAACTGCAAACAGTCACGTCTTAACACAATCTATACAGGATCAATGGGCAAACTGGAGATGATGTCGGAGGGAAGGCGCAACTCTGAAGGAGAACTGGGAAAATCTTGCAGAAGGTGGGATTTTAAATGAAACTTGAAGAAAGCCAGGAGAGGCAAGAGGCAGAGGCGAGATGGCAGACAATTGTAGGCATGGGGAAAAGCACAGAGTCAGTGCCCCTGGATCACAGGGTGAGGGGAGCGGGGAGGGCTGGAAGGGCCCAGCTTAGCAAAGGCTTTAGAAGTTAGGCAGACACTGAAATAAATAGGGAGCCAGAGCAGCTGATTGAAGAGGGGCATGATACAGTGGGACTTGGATATTAGGAAGATTTTTAATGGTTTAGTAGAATATAGACTTGAATGGGAGGAGACTGAGGCACAGAGACCCACCATCACCCAGGATGAAGGCAAAGGCTGGCTCTGCCCTTGAGGAGCTCAGGGGGAAAAAGACTGAAAAAGTGGGAGAGTGGGTGATGAAGGGCTTTGAATGCCAAGCAAAGTATCTGATCCTGGAGGCAATAGGGAGCCACCAGAGTTTGCAGAGTAGGCGCTAACACAATCAGACCTGCCCTTTATGAATGGGAAGTCACTGGTAGCTGAATGAAGAATGGAGGGGAGGGAGAGGAGACTGAGGCAGGCAAACTCCTAGAGATCATTGCAGAAGTCCGGCCATGAGGCGATGAAGGGCCCACACCAGCCGTGTCAGAGGAGAGAAGGCAGCAAATTCGAGAGACGCTGCAGGGGTGACGTTGGCAGGGATTGGCAACAGCCTGGATATGGGGGAGGGTGGCAAGAGTCAGGAGTCCAGGATATACAGTGGTATATAGATAAGAGCCAAAGCAGAGCAGGCTGGAAAGGCTTTGCTGGGTCAGTGCAGGAGGGTGACCTAGGAAAGAAGTGGGGGTGTAGGTTGTAGGGGTCAGGGATGAGGGGGATGGAGAATAGGGGAACCCAAGGGAGAAAGGCAGCATGATGAAAGATGAGCATCAGATACAGGGATTTCAGAATTCCCGGCATGGAAACGGAAGCCTTGGGCTTGGTGGGAAGAACAAGGCTTTGTGAAGCTGAGGGCAGGTCACATCTTTGGGGAGCCTCATGTAAAGAAGGATCTCCAGAAGTTGGAAAGCAGCAAGGGGCAGGAACCAGGAGAAAGAAAGGCCTCGAGCTGCTGTCCTGGGAAAACTTATTAAAGCAACTGGAAATGCTTAGTCAATCTATTAATCATTCAATAAATATTTATTAAGAGTCTAATGTGTGGCAGGGATTCTGCTAAACTGTACAGACACACATAGGGAAATGTTTAACAACCTGCTCTCAGGGAGAAAATGTACACATCAATGCTTTTTAAATGTAAAAATTATTTTTTTGTTCTATTTTATGTTCCTTCCTCTCTCAATCCACATCAGAGAAAGCCACAATTTGACATATACATAAAGAGATGTAGATAGACACATCTAGATAAGAGTAAACACACGTATATGTAACCTGCACATGCACTTATCTGCTTTTTCTCTGAAGGGCGATTCCTTCATGGGCTCTTTGCAAATGATTTGAATATTTATAATACTCAGGAAAACTTTGTTCAAAGTTATCCTTTGGACAATATTGCCGTTACTGTATACAGCATAGTCTCGGTTCTGCTCCTTTCGCTCCATTATTTCCTGCAAGCCTTTCCCTATTTTTCTAAATCTGCTCATCCTTTCTTACAGCACAGTAGTATTCCAGCACAATCATATAGCCATTCCCCAAATGATGGGCAAACTCTCAATTTCTAGTGCTTTATCACCATAACGAAAGCTGCCATAAATATTTCAGTTTAATTTACATTATTAATATCTTCTCAATCACTTTTGTAAAGTCAATCAATGAAACAATAAATCAAACCTTGATCTATAGTGTTGGCTGATTTTAAGTGCTCACACTGAAAATTTAACGATCAGTGTTCATGAGTCATTATAAACAGCCTCCAGAATACCCCAGAATATATATCAGATTGGTAAAAATTTAAAAGGGAAAATGATAAATGTTAGTGGAACTTCTGAAAAATTGGCCCTCAGTACAATGGTGATGGGCTTATGAAATAAAT
Source organism: Myrmecobius fasciatus (assembly GCA_023553655.1). NCBI lineage: Eukaryota > Metazoa > Chordata > Mammalia > Dasyuromorphia > Myrmecobiidae > Myrmecobius > Myrmecobius fasciatus. The sequence continues at coordinate 196,658 of JAJPUD010002293.1, read as the reverse complement.
GGTTCAGCCATTTGCTGGAAAGCAATTTGAAATGATGTCCCAAAAGTTCTTTACTAAATCATGACCTTTGACCCAACTATATTACAAGAGTAATATTCAAGAGATCAAAGAGAAAGGGAAAGAATCTCTCTGTACCTGTTCTTTTTGAAGTCCCTCACAAATTGAAAACAAAATTAATACCTACCTCTTGGGAAACAGTTAAACAAATCATGATATAAAATATGATTATGTCATAAGAAATGGCAAAGTGAATAATTTCATAGGAAACTGGAAAGGGTTTTGTGAACTCATGCGGGGTGAAGTGAGCAGATCTAGGGGAACAATTTATACAATGACAAGAGCATTGAAGAGAAAAACAGCTTTCAAAGATTTTAGAGCTCTGATCAATGCAACAATAAGCCATGAGTGCAGAGGAAGGAAGATGAAACACATTGCCCGCCAGACACCAAAGAGGCGATGGGCTTCAAATACAGAATGAGACAGATATATTGCACACAGCCAATGGGGGGATTTGTTTTGTTGGACTGTGCTCACTTTTTATGGATTTTTTTTAAAGTTGTTCAATAAGGGGGACAATGAGACAGAAAGAGAGGGAGAGGGAAAGGGACAGAGAGAGAGGAGAAAGAGAAACAGGAGAGCAGAGAGACAGACAGACACAGACAGAGAGACAGAGAGAAAGAGACTTGTAATGATAAAAGGAAAATAAACAGTAGGAATGGAATATCAAGGTAAAAATGAAGCAGTCCCTACTACCCTCATGGAGCTTACATTCTAATGGGAGAGATGTAAGATATATATATATATAAGACACACACAAATCAAATTCAAAGTATCCTTGTGTGGGGAAGGCCTATTTAAGTGGGAGAAGAATTATGGAGGAGCTGTCAGCAAGCATTTCTGCTCATTTTCAGATTGAAGAATCGGGAATAATGGGTAGAAGCTGAAAAGAAGCAAATCGAGGCTGCCAAATTATAGCAACGATAAATTTCTAAACAATGAGTTTTCTCAGAGAGGAATAGGTCAACTTCTTCAAGCAAAGGCTGAATTTATGGGGGATTTTGAAATGGGGATTCCAGTTCAATGACAGGTTGGAATCAAGTCCTTCAAGGTTCCTTTCAACTCGGAGATTTCATGATTCTATAAAGTCTCATACCTTTTCTGGCCATCAGTTTCTTATCTGTCCAACTAGGATAATAATTTAATCCTGAAAACCCTTTTTCTACATAGGACTGTTTGCATTTTAAAGAACTTGGCTCCCAGGGGAAGAAATCTTTTTCTGGAGGGAGACTGTCCATTCCAATCAAGGCTCTAGGCACTTATGTACTCTGCTTCCAGGAGGAAAAGTTTTGACTTAGTTTTGTCAAATAGTTTTGACTTAGTTCAGTGACAAGGTGTGATAGAGCTTTCAGTAAGAGCTGCAGAAAAAAAAAAGCTTTTTACTTCAAGCTAAAACAGCAATGACAGAATCCATTTCTCTCCTTCTAAGAGGTAGCCCCTCAGCTGAGAATTGTAGTTAAAGCCAGAAATCAAAGCTCCTCACCTTCCTTCTAGTGAACATGTACCCAGAAGCTCCCCGAAGCCCAGCAGAACATCAGAAGGCAGAAATCATTGGAGACTGGCAGCAAGTAATACCTGGCAGAGGCTACACATCATGGGCACACACGCAGAAGAAAACTACGCGCCTGGCAGAGACCATATGCTTCATAAGACCAGTAGGCAACAGACATTGTTAAAACAGCACGGCGACACTGCCAGAAGACGTTGGCGGTCGTAATGTTACAGGCACGAGTTATTCCTCTCCGTGTATTTTCTAACCATATGCCTTTTCCTCAGGCTACTACACAAATTGTGTGCATGTTTGTGGGATGATGTGCCCAATGTTTATGATAAATATGTATGGGGAGAGAGTTAATTGTTCCTTTGCTTACTAGACAGTTTCATTAAATGCCTTGACTTTGAACCACTTGCCTAATATTATGACCCACTAAAAAATGTGAACACACCGGTGGGGGCTTACAAGTTAAGGTGGATGAAGACTCAAAGAGTCCCTTAATTATGGGCTGCCTTGGCTGAGGAGCCTATCATGTACACTGGGTGTGTCCTCAAAGACTATATCAATATCATTTCTTACTTTGGGCTTCCCACAGAATCCCCCCTCTTCTTTGTACACATCCATCACATTCAATTTTGTATTAGAGCTGTCTGTAATATCTCCCTCCTTAGACTCTGGGAGAGTTAGGGTCAGGTCTTATCTGACTGATCTCCCTTCCAGGTAATATAATACAGCAGATAGAACTTTGTAATTATAGTCAGAAAGACCCGAGTTCAAATTCCGTATCCATATTTATTAGCTATTTGACCATGGTTTTAGCTTCTCTGTGCCTCCGTTGAAAAATTTGGAAAATGAGGATGGTGATACTTATAGTATCTGACTCATAAGGTTATTGTCAGGTTCAAATTATGTATGTGTGTCTCTCTGTGTATATGTATGTATACATACAATATAGAAGTATAATGATCTTAGTTTGACTTAATAAACTCTTATTAATTGACTTTTATTAGAGTACTGTAGAGTTTACAGATCACTATATATACATACACAACATAATTATCACTGCATGTATTACATATATAATATGTATGTATAATGATCTGTAAATTGTACAAAACTATCTAAAGCTGACATTTATAAATCTTTATTGAACTAATGATAATAACAATTCATTTACAAAGAGCCATACAGTTTAGAAAGTACTTTTCTAGAAATGACTCTGTAAGATGAGCCAGACATGTTTAATTAATCCCATTTTAGTTAGATGACTTACTCAGAAGCAAGAGACGAGTCCAGGCTGTCAGACCCCAACCCACAGCCTCGTGTCCCACAAGACAACAGTGGTCCGAGTTTCAGGAACCACGGTCTCATGTTGCCCAGCCTTATTTCAGAAGGAAGATTGGGTTGACCAGCTGACTAGTTAGTGGCAGAGTTGGCTAGAGACAAGGGGCCTTGCCTGCAGTGGAATATTGGGAGAGCATTGTGGGGAAGGAAAGAGAAAGAAAAATTGGGAGGAAAAAAACACCCAAGAAGAGCCTGGGGGATCAATCTTTCACTGAGTGAGAGGAGCTGACGGGTGTCTGGCTAAGGTTCCCTGCGGTTGATAGTGACTTTTGGAAAGGTACCATGAAATCAAATTAGAACTAGGCATCTGCTGAACACAAGCAACGTTTCAATTAATGGGCAGATGACTTTCTGTGAGAGATTAGTGTCATTTAAAATACTTACCCCATCTCTGCTTTACAGGAATATGGAGGGGAGGAGTGGAAGAGAGTGAACTCCCAGAGATAAATGACATATACTTTTTGAAAGGAATTATTATTGCTATTAATATCAACCTAAGAAATACCTAGGACTTGTCTTTATCAGAGAATGAAAGTCTAATCCAGTGAAATCCATGGTAACAAGCCAGCTTGGAGTGGGATTTCAGGGTGTTACAATGGAGGGGGGGGAAAAGCATGGAGAGTTGGGTTTGGAGGACTACATTTGAATCCCAGTTCCAGTTATCATCCATGTTTTTTTTTCATAGACTGATAGACTTAATTGAATGTTAGCTAATCCAACCTATTTATTTTACAGAGGGAAACTGAGACCAGGAATTGTTAAGTGATTTTTCAGAGAGCTAATTACAGCTATTGGGTAACATTTGTGTAGTTCTCTCAGATCATTCCTTTGATCTGTAGAACAACCTGTGAGACCAGTGCTGTTATTAACTTGACTTTATGGATTAGGAAAGTGAGTCTGAGACAGGTAAAGCCATTTGCTCGGTTAGTAAGTATCAGGATTTGAACTCAGGGCTTTCTGATCCAAACTCAGCACTCCATCTATTGAGCCACCCAGCTGCCTCTAGGCAGCTCCTGTAATTTTAGCATTCTAGAGTTTCATTTTCCTCCCACGTCGGATGAAGAGACCGAACTACAGGGCTCAGAGATCTTTTCCCAGGGCTAATATTGACAGTTCAACTGTCAAGTCTTATGAAGGAATCGAGGCTTCCTGAAGCCTAAGAAGCTGACTACAAAGTGACTTATGGATCGTCTCCAGGCTGGAAGAACAAAGGTAACTGCCCCCTGGAAGAGAGAAATGTCACAATGTAATAAACACCGGTTTATTATATTGTGGTGGGGAATGTCATCAGTTAATGAAAACAGAACGCTGGCAAACACTTTGGTGGGCATCTGTCAAACTTCGGGCTACTTTGTAGCTCAGAGAGGGAAGGGGACTGGGGCAAATGTAGTGCTTTTATTTTCTTATTTTCTTTAATTGTTTTTGGCTAGTAGAGTCACCGAAAGCAGGAAGGAAGTCAGCACATCTGAGTCATTCCGGGAATGAATGGGCTTTATCCCAAATCTGTGCCCTGTGAGGGTAAGCAATGGATAGGAAACATCTTGGGCCAGGACAAAAGAGCAGGATGAGGGCTGTCGTGTCCAGTGGACAGAGAGTCCTGGGCCTGGGCGGCAGGACAACTGGGCTCTCTGCAACCTAGCTGCGTTCTTTTGCATGTACGCCCGGTGGGTGCCGCACGCTGCTGGCAGGCTGCCAGCCACTGGGCAGAGCCCACAGCTGCAAAAGAAGCCGAGGATGGCAGAGGCCATTAAGCGTGCTCTCCACCTGACTCAAATGGCATAAACTAGCCCATTTGCCTTGCCAACCTTAAAGCGCTAATTAATAATAATAGCTAAGGCTTGCAAACTGCTTTTCACATATGCTCCTTCATGGGGGTCACAATTCTCTTGGGAGGTGGGTGCTATTTTTATCCTCAATTTGCAAATGAGGAAACTGAGGCTAAAGCACTTTAAGTGACTTGGAAATCTCTGAAACCAAGATTTAAACTCAGTTCCTGACTCCAAGCCTATGAGCTCTCCCTACTGTCTCCCCTAGCTGCTGTGACCATTCTTTCTCACCCTTGATGCTTACAATAGACAATACCCCTAGATCCTTTTCAGACTAACTTGTCTGTCTAGACACACGTCCCACATCTTTTACCTGTTAAATTGATTTTTGAACCCAAGTGTAAGCCTTTAAATTCATCCCTATTGAATTATATCTTATTAGATTCAGCTCCATCCTCCGGCCTGTCAAGATATTTTTGGATCTGGGCTCTGTCATTCTCTGTGTTCGTTATCCCTCCCATATTTGTCATCTGAAAATCTGATAAATGTGACATGGACACATTCATCAAAGTCACTGATAGACAGGCTTTTCCCAGGACCACCCACAGCTCCCTCGGACACCCAACTGGAGACCCCTCTGCAGGCAGACACGGGGCCATTAACCGTGGCTCCTTCAGCCTCCAGCCTAATTCCAAATACATTTACTGTAATTGTGAGACAGTCTCATTCTCCTTTCGGGAGCACTGACCAGAGAGAGACCCGATCAAATGCTTTGGCTAAAAGTTAACCATGGCGTTATCGCCTCCTGATTTACTGCTGCAGCAGTCTCAGTCAACAAGGAAAGGAGGTTCCACTAAGATGACATGTATTTTTCTTTTCAGTAATTTTTATTGACCTGTTTTGTTCTTACGTGACCGCCACTTTCCAGTGTACTCCCTTGCTTCCCACTCCAGATAGCTAGCCCTCATTCAGAATGAAAAAAAGAGAGAAAATTCAATAAATTCAGTAATATTTCGACTGACTTTAAATCTGAAGTTTTCTGTAGTGCTTCACATCCATAGTACTGCAAAGAAGGGAGGCTTGTAAATAGGTACCTTCTTGCCTCTCTTTTCTGGGACCAAATGTGATCACTCCTTTATATAGAATTTCTAGATGCAGATGGCTCTCTCCATCACTAGACTATTAGAATTGGCCTGAATCACCTCCTTGTTGAAAAGAGCCACGTCCGTCAGAATTGATCATCATATAGTCTTGGTGTTGCCATGTATAATGATCTCCTGGCTCTGCCCACATCCCTCAGTATCAGTTTCTGTAAGTCTCTCCAGGCCTTTCTGAAATCTTCTTGCTGGTCATTTCTTACAGAGCAATAATATTTCATAATATACATATGCCATAACTTATTCAGCCATTCCTCACTGATGGGCATCTACTCAGGTTCCAGTTCCTTGATGTTGGTTATATATATATATGTATATGTTTGTTTGTTTTTTTTTTTGCTGAGGCAATTGGTGTTAAGTGACTTGCCCAGGGTCACACAGCCAGGAAGTGTTAAATGTCTGAGACCAGATTTGAACTTAGGTCTTCCTGACTTCAGGGCTGGTGCTCTATTCACTGCACCACCTAGCTGCCCCCATGTTGGTTATATTCTTTTTTCCACTCTTGTGGTTGTTTTTCATCCTTCATTTCTGAAGAGGACCAATCACACCATGGGACATGAAAACCCAAATTGGGCCAAGTCAAAAAGCAACAAACTCGTACCTTGGGCTGGGCTCTATGCTAAGTACTGGAAATCCAACTATAAGCAAAAAACATGATCTCTCTGGAGACCTTATATTATGATTGGAAAAGATAACAGAAAAAAAGGGACTCAAAAGCAGTGGTGAAAGCGGGAGGGGAGAGCACCTATCTAGACAGAAAGGGGGAAAATTTAGATAGTCAGGAGCAGATCCAGGAGAACCGTGTGCATGAATGGCCTGGACACTTCTTAAAATGGCCAGGAAGGATGAAAAATGAGCCACGGTCATGAGATTTGGTGATTAAGAGCTCATTGGTAACCATGGAGAAAACAACTTTTGTCAAATTATACTTTAGAATAGAGGGAGACAAGAGGAAGTGGAGGCTGCTAATCTCAAGGAGTTGAGATGAGAAGGGGAGGGAAGATGCAAGTTTATCTAACAGGAATAGTGGATCAAATGAAGATTTTTTTTAAGGATGGGGAAGACCTGGTTATGTTATTTTGTATCAGGAAAGAATTCAGTAGATAGGAAAGACTGAATATTACAATAGATATGACATGGCATATGCTGGAAAAAATAGAAGGTGGAAGGACCAAGGATGAATTTGATGGATTGATTGGGCAAGGAAAGGGATTACCTCTTTATGGGAGACAAGGATGAAGGAAGGGATAGTGAAGGAAGTCATCTGAGTGCTATGAGATAGAAGCAGGAGCTCCCAGTCAAGAACCTGGAGTCTGGAAGACGCAAGAACAAGGATGTGAAAAAGAGTAACCAGATGGATGATGCGAATGTTGAGTGATGGCAGCAAAGTGGGGTATGCTAGGAGTAAGGGATGAGCCAATCACCTTCAGCTTCTTACCACAATGCCCACAAACAATGGGCACTCCAAAGCACTGTTGAATGTTGTTAAAGACAATCACTTTTTAGTTCTTGTGAAAAGAGTGTGGGTTTTAGCACTTGTATTCTCAATATGAGGAAAGAGTGCAATATGATAGCCAAGAAAATGATTTCAACTTTCAGTTGCACTAATTAAAGCAGAATGATCAGGGCTGGGAATAATCATTCTCTACCTAGGTCAGTACTGTAAGTCAGAGAGACTATGCAGATCTCTGGATGAAGGATCCTCAATAGGGTTAGAGTTACTTTATTTGGTGGGCTCAAATTGTCTATTCATTTAAATCAATTATTCAATCAATAAACATTTATTAAGCACCTATTCTATTCCAGATACTATGGTAAGACACTGGAGATACAAAAAGAGGGAAAAGACAGTTTGTATCTAATGGGGAGGGGAATAAATTGCAAACAAATAAATACAAAACAAACAATATAGAAGAGAAGATAACTAGGAAATAAATAATGGGGAGAGCACTAGAATGGTAAGGGATTGGGGAAGAGTTCTATAGAAGGTAAAATTTTAGTAGGGACTTAAAGGAAGGTAGAGGGGTTGATAGATGGTGCAGAGGAGGGATAGTGTTCCAAGCACTTACAAATAAATTTGTTTTGAACATTGTGATCCCATGTACTTGTAAGGGATGTTGGTGGCCACCCTTCGGTAGTGACAGATACTTATATTAGCAAATCATCTGGTTGGGGAAAATGAGCCAAAAAACTGAAATGTTCCTCCAGGGTGTTCTCAGGCTTTTTGTTCCAGGAGCAAATCTTGGGCACAGCCTCTTCAAATATCTAGGTATATTATTCAATTTGTCTCCAGAAGGTAGAAATAGGACTTCTGGCTGGAAATTACAAGCATGCAGACTTAATTTTACCATGAGTAAAAAATTTCTGATAATTAAAGCTGCCCCAAACCAGAATGCTTTGCCTTGAATGTCACATTACAGCATTTTTAGGCTGCTCACATATCAGTCTTACTCCTGCCCTCTAACCTCCAGTCGGATTTTTCTGCTTGCTGGGACCTCTACCCCACCTTCCATGTCTCATTCTTGCCTTTGCACAAGCTGTCTGCCATACCCAGAATGCATTGTCTTTTCATTTCCACTCACTGTATCACCTAGAACCCCTTCAGGGGTCCTTTCAAGAGCCTTCTCTTACAGGACACTTTTCCTAATTCCCCTGTTCTTTGGGCTCCCTCCCATTGAGGCAGCTGGAGATTGAGCATCAGGCCTAACATGAGGGAGACTTGAATTCAAATATGATCTCAGTTACTTAATTGCTATATGATCCTAGCCAAGTCATTTAATGTCTGCCTGCCTCAATTTTCTCAACTGTAAAATAGGGATAACAGTACCTACCTTTTATAGTTGTGAGAAATAAATGAGCTATTTGTAAAATGTTTAGTAGAGTTCATGGCACATAATAAATTAATAAACATTAATAATCAATAAAAGCATTAATGAATATTTGCTTCCTTCCAATGAAATTAATTTGCCTTTATCTTATAATAGTTCATATTTATTTCATGGATACATATTATTTTCTGCAGTAGAATGTAGGGGGTTAAGGTCAGTTAGCATTTTGTTGTCTGTAGATCCAACACCTAATCCAGTGCCTTGTAGATAATACATGCTTACTGATTAGTTTTCTTCATCACCTAGAACTTTTTTTTGGAGTGTGTGTGTATGTGTGTGTGTGTGTGTGATGAAGGTGTAGAAAACTCCCACTATGGAATATTCCCTCTACCAATACAGATCAGCCACTCTTCTGCCACTTAAGAGTCTTAGGGAATTTCCTCATACATTGAGAAGTTAACTGACTTGGCCAGGGTCACAGAGCCCACCGGTGCCAAAGGTGAGACTTTGACTCAATTCTTCCCAACTAATGAACCACACAACCTCTTTCTAGAGAATAATAATAATAATAGCTAGATTTTAATTCTACCTTAAGATTTGCTAAGTGATTAAAAACATTATCTTATTAAATCTTCCCAATGGCTCTGAGAGCTAAATGTTATTATCATTCTCATTTTACAGTTGGGGAAAATGAATGAGACTTGCCCAGAGTCACACAGTAAATGTCCAAGGGAAGATGTGAACTCAGTTCTTCCTGACTCAATACACAGGGAGCATGTAAATGTTTGCTGGGTCAGGGTCACAAAGGGTGGACGATGCTAGTGTGGGAGGCTGGGGATGGGCTTCCTGCTCGGGGAAGGATTGGACGTAGGGAGTTTTCGGCTTTCACGATGGGAAGACAGAGAAAGGGACTGTGGGCTGAAGTCCAGCTCTTCCTGCTTTGCCATGCTCCAGCTGGTCCAGCCCACTCTGGTACATCAGGTCCTGGGCAATTGCTGTGCAGAGACATCACCGCTTTCCTGTTGGGGTCAGTATATGTCACAGTGTTTTCCTAGGAATTACACGGGGACACTGCTTAAAGGTTGGTTGTTGTCCCCCTTTTCCATCTCTTTTCAAAGGCGGGTTGAGATAATGGACAGAGGGCTGGTTTTGGAATGGACAAGTCCTGAGTTCAAATCCTGCTTTAGAAACCTCCTGGTTGTGTGGGACTTCAGGTTCTCCCTGTCAAATTTCACTGACCCTTCTAACTCCAAATGGTTCCATGAATTGCCCAGCATTGTTATCAGAGGAGGAAACTGCTCTTTAGAAAAGTGAAATGACTTCTTTGGTGGTGAATGGCTGGGAAGCATCTCAGGCAGGGATCCAGCCCCGCTCTCTGCTGACCCTGCCCTTCTGGTCTCACTGTCTCATTAGCACGGTGGCAGAGGAAAGACCCAAGGGGGGGGGGCTGAGATTGTGCCAGTGCCCTTCCTCCCTGCCAAGCCTGCCCCGTGGAGTCTTTAACCTGTGACTTGGTCTTCACAGATAACATCTTTAATTTTTCCTCTCTCTCTGTCTGATTCTGCCTCTGTCTCTGTGTGTGTCTCCTTCTGTCTCTCATAATTTCCAAGTTAACTGAGCAGACAAAAGAGCAATCTCTGGATCCCAATAAAGAGTGTCTGCTTCATAGAAATTCACATAGTTACGTTTCAGGGGGAGCTTCTCTCTCTACACATGTGTGACTGGACATGTGTGTTTGTGCTCACGCCCACATGGGTATAAAAGGAGGATTGGAAAGTAACCATTGGTGTATATATGGAAATGTAGGGTTATATTCACAAGAGAGAGAGAATAGACTGCTGGAGAATAAATAGTTGGTGTGGAAATGCATTTGTACTCACACGTGTGTGCAAGTGAAAAAAGCAGATTAGAATATAAACCATTTACTGTGTGTGTGTGTGAGTGTGTGTGAGTGTGTGTGTGTCTCTGTGTGTGTGTGAGTGAATGTGTATGAGAGTGTGTGTGTGTGTGAGTGTGTGTGTGAGTGTCTGTGAGTGTGTGAGTGAATGTGTGTGAGTGTGTGTGAGTGTGTGAGTGTATGTGAGAGTGTGTTTGTGTCTGTGTGTGTGTGAGTGAATGTGTGTGAGAGTGTGTGTGTGTGTCTGTGTGTGTGTGAGTGAATGTGTGTGAGAGTGTGTGTGAGTGAATGAATGTGTGTGTGTGTGCGCGCAAGTGTGTATGAGTATGTGAGTGTTCGTGTACGTACTCAGACATGCAAGAGGGACCATAATCACGTTTCTGATGTCCCTTTTCGCTCTGCCTGCGTAAGCCAGCCCGCGTCAAACAGTATGGATAAGGAGAGGCTGCGTCATCAGCCCCTGGATCCCACAGCATTGGTATTCTCACACCGTGCGTGCTTCTTGCCCGCGTCTGGGACTCTGCCTGGCCCCGGAGCCGCCAGGGAGGCTCATGGGGGAGAGCAGGGGGAGCGGAGCCCGGAGCCCTGCGTCCGGGGGAGCTGCGGAGGGGACGTGGGGGCAGGGCTTCCCAAAGCATTCTCTTCTAATCTCCTTCCTTGGGAGACACACAAAACACCAATTTTTCACCAGTCAGAGAGCAGAAAGGACATGATTTAGGCAGACAGCTCCCAACAGCAGCTGCTGAAAGCAGCAGCCCTAATAAAGTAGGATGAGGCGAGGGAATTGGGGTTTGGCGCCTTAATCTCCCCCATCTGCAAGACACGGTGCTCTGAAGTCAGCTTCATGTTTAATAATAATAATAATAATAATAATAATAATAATAATAGGAGGACAAGCTTGCATTTATGCAGTTTTACCTGCAATCTCTCATCTGATCATCAGAACAATCCAACGAGACAGGAAAGGCAAGGGTTATTACATCCCTTTTCTACCAGGTCCAAGGGCTGATGTCATTTGCTCATCTGGAAGGGAGAGAGCCAGAAGCAGAAGGCAAATCTCCTTTCTCCATGTCCACTATGAGGCTGGGACAATGGCAGATTTCTCAGTAAGTAGATGCTGATTTTAGGGATTTCAAGGAGCTTCACTCCACATGTAGCACCCTAATTTCATTTGCAGGGTCCCCAAATTCAAGGTACTCCATGGATTCTCATTCGGAGCCCATACCGACATATAAACATACATATATATATATATATATATTTAAATATACATATATTCCCTGTAATACTCGGTTAGAGGAAATAAAGCAATTATTCAAAGCAAAGGCATTTATTTTACAAAATTAAAATGTATTTCAATTACCAAGCATTGATTTACTCTCCCTCCCATCTTTCTCATCCCCTGGAAAAAAAGCAAAGCAAAATCCTTGTAACAAATATGCAGAATTAAGCAAAACAATTGATCATTCTGACAACTCTCTAAAATGTACGTCTCGTTTCACTTCTTGAGTCCGGCGGCAGCAAGGTGATGCCGTGGTAGATAGAGTTCTGGGCCTGGAGTCACCTGAGTTCAAATCTAGCCTCAGACATTCACCAGCTGTGGGCCCCTGGCAAGCAATTTAGCTCTCTGCCTCAGTTTTCTCATCTGTAAAATGGGGGCGATAAGAGCATATCCCTCCCAGGGTTCTTGTGAGGATTGAATGAGATCATAATTGTAAAGTGCTGAGCTAAGTTCCTGGCACATAGGACAGGCTGCTTCGATGGCATGGCATCAGGGTCATGGCTGATCATTGCATCAGACCTTGTGCTAAAACCTCAGGGCACATGTACCCACAAACAAGTGACCATCAGTGACAAGAGCAGAAACACTCGGAGGACACTTGGAGCCAGAGCACAGCCCACCACTTCTCTGCCCACCGGCCCCAGGTGTCTTCCTGTGATGACATTGCCCTGCCCCTCTGGGCCTGATGCTGTTTTTCCACCTGATGCTGCCCCCCTGCACAGGTGGCTTTCTCAGGCAAAGGGTCATCTCCTTGGTCATGGGGCTCACGAATGCTGCTTGGACCTGGCCATCAGGGAAAGCCTATGGAGCCTTCTCAGAATCATGCCTTTAAATGCATAAAACAAAACACACAGGTCTACAAAGGAAACCAATTCTACTGAAAACTAATTATCTATCTCTCTATCTCTCTGTCTATCTGTTTATCTATCTATGTAATTCATAGAATCAAAAAAACCCTTCATTTATGAAGTGGTCTGCATGTTTCTTTATTGTTTTATATAGGAAGTATTAGGAAATTTTTTCTTCCCAAGTGCTAAATCCTTTCCCCTTTCCTTTCTCCCTTCCTTCCTCTCTCTTCCCTTCCCTCCCTTCTTATTTCTTTTCTTCTTCCCTCCTCTCTCTCACTCTATCCCTTCCTTCCTTCTTTCCTTCCCTCCTCCTTCCTTTTCTTTCTTCCTCCATCCCTCCTTTCTTTTCTTCTTCCCTTCCTCTTTCCCTTCCCTCCTTCCTTCCTCTCTCTTTCTTTTCCTTTCCTTCCTTCCTCCCTCCCTCTATCCTTTTCCTCCTTCCTTCCTTCCTTCCTTCCTTCCTTCCTTCCTTCCTTCCTTCCTTCCTTCCATCCTTCCTTCCTTCCCTCCTTCCTTCCTTCCTTCCTTCCTTCCTTCCTTCCCTCCTTCCTTCCTCTCTCTTTCCTTTCCTTTCCTTCCTTCCTTTCCTCCCTCCCTCCTTTTCCCCTCTTTCTTTCCTTCCTTCCTTCCTTCCCATCTAGCCACTTTCACAGCCTTTCATAAGACTATATAGCCACCTAAAGCTTAAAACAGTTTTGAGTTCACCCTTACAAACAGAACGTACATTTCTTAAAGGCCAAAGTCTTTTGTTTGAGTCTCTGCATCCCTAAGCCCAATTTTAATAAATGCTCTTCACTCTTTGGAAACATGAGCTTCCAGCCCAGAGCACGATCCCTCTTCCGAGCCTTGGTGTAGCTGTACCTGTTTATGGAACCATTAAGCCCCATCCCCCAAGAGTTGTCAGTGAATACTGGGAAAAGAATGATCTTGTCACAATAGCAGTAAGTCACATTTTCATAGTATAAAGTGCTTTAAGAACAACAATAGTCAATCCATAGTAGCACTCTTCAGAAGTCCTTGACAGATATTATTTTACTTGCTCCCCACTACAATCTTGGGTGGTAGACACTATTATTATTTCCATTTTATAGCTGGGAAAATTGAGGCTGAAAGCAATCAGATGACACAGGCAGGGGTCGTATAGTACATATCTAAGACAGGACCGAATCCAGGCTTTCCTGACTCTAGGCTCTGCTACCAGCTGCCTCTAATGGAGCAACTGAACATCAAAGAAGGCAAGTCATTTTGGCTTGGGGACACTTAGGGCTTGGGGACATGGGGAACTTGGTGGCAGGAGGTGAGTGGAAGTCAAATTGCTGCAGAGTCACCCTAACCAGTCCCTCCTACAGGGGACCTGCTCTTCCTCTCTGAACCTTCTTTCCTCCTTCTTGTGTGCAGAAGCTAGAGGAAGGATTGCTGTGGCGGGCTACATCTGAGCCCTGAAGGCTGAAAGAGAGAATGAAGAAATGAATTCACTGATTTGGGTCTCCCTATCTTCACCAAGGATAACTCAATGACTCCTAATTAAAGGGGACAAAGGCAGGGGCACCCTCAACAGTGTCTCCATCAACAGAACCCCCTTAAGGCAACACAAAGCTAGGTTTTGAAACACTCAAAGGGGGATTTCCACTGAATGACGGAAAAACATTTATTAAGCACTTGCTGTATGTGGGGCACTGTGTTACATACTGAGAATATGAGATCAGAATCAAGACAGCTCTTTAAGAGTAAGAACTGTCTTTGGCCTTCCTGTGTTTTTCTACCTCTTAGAGAAGATCTGGATGGGCAGAATAGGTGCTTAATGAATCCTAATTACCTGAACATTTCCTGTCCTCAAGAAACTTATATTCCAATAAATACAAACAGGGAAGTGATGGTTCCAGAAGAGAATTATGGTCTGGAAAGTCATAAAAGTAATATTTGGAGAAATAGGCAAGTTCTTCTGCAATGGCCCTTCACTTGGGCAATGGTGGAGTTTCAGTTAAGTTCTCTACCTAGAGCGAGAAAAGGGGGTGGGAAGGAAATCGGGCAGGTGAAAGGGTAACTGGGGTGAAGATGAGGGAGTGAGAGTTGGGGGGCTTAGCTCCTCCAAGGCCTGGTGTGCAATCACCTCAAATGATTCAGAGTGGAGGAGAGGCGGTGGGGAGGCAGGTCAATGGGACACACAATTTTCAGGATCCACCCCTTCCAAGGCTGTAGAAATCAACTAAGAAACACCAGGGACCTCCAGCTCTTGAGCAGCCCACAATTCTCGTGGCCTCTGTTTCATTCTTAAGGTATAAATTATTCACACTGTGCTTATTACGACTTTATCCAGACAACTTAAGAACAACAGAAAACGCTGGGGGTGGCGAGGGGAGTGGAGGGGGAGAACAAGGGCCAGCCAACAGAGAAAATGAGAGGACAGCAGCAGTCCTCAACCTTTTTGAGAACGGGGACTCTTTTCTTTATTATTACTAAAAAAAACCTGTTTAACGGAAATTCAAAGACTCTTTCTTCTATAAGACAAACACGAAAATAATGGGTAAATTGAGTTTATCTAGTTATTCTCTCCCTACTTTCAGGAGGAGGGTCTTGACCTTTGATTTCATTGGCACAGGCTGAGACCTTAGTTTAAAAAGGCTGAAGACTCCCACTGCATCCAAGGCCATCTCCAACTCTCTGGCCACTGGACCCAGATGGAGCTGGAGGGGAAAGTGAGGCCGGTGACTTTGCACCCCTTCCCTCACTTACATCCAATTCACTTCTATGTCATTCCTGATCTCATAGCTCTTTTTGAGAATGAAGAACAAACAACAACAACAACAAGAGCACAGGGAACTCCCAGGTGAGGAAACTCCCTCCATCAATGCAGACTGGTACCTAGGCTGGGACCTCCAGTCTTCTCGAGTGGCCCAAAACACCAAAGAGGCAACATCTGAATTCAGGTCTTCCTGACTTGGGAGCCAGTCTTCTTGTGGGGGGACCCCTTTTTAATCATAAAACATCTTCACGGCCTCGACATTATAGGAGTTGTACAATTAGCGTCTGTCGATGGGGAAAATTCATGAACAAAAAGCTATTTGGAAGTCAGTAGTGCTTTTAAATAAATTTGTATTTTATTCACTGCAGCAGCATCTGCATACATTTGAAAAATAGTGCGTCTTTCTGAGAGACATTATTTATTCAGCCTACAGAAGGCACGCCGGCTTATTTATTATACTGAGTCATGTTGCATATTTTCATGGAGCTAAAGAGATCAAAATGACAATGTTCAGTGTGGTAATGGATTTGAGGACCCCTTGTGATATCTTTGGGGCTCTTTAGGGGGACCCTGCCCACAATGGGGTCCACTGCAATGGAATCCTTCCACATTATCTACCAGCAAACTATTCTTTTTCTTACCTCTGACTTCTAATCCCCTTGTCTTTCTGTCTATAACTCCCTATTCTGTGCTTCTCATCCTGGCCAAACACCAAGGCTTCCACGTCAGCCAATGGCCAGTCAGTGAGTACTTATTGAGATCTTACTATGTGCCAGGCACAATCATGAGCAGGAAGGATTTAAGTCCCAAAAGAATTTATGTGCTTCCTTCCCTGCTTCTCTCCCCTCCCTCCCTCTCTTCCTTCTTTTTTTCCTTCCTCTTTTCCCTCCCTTCTTCCTTCCTCTTTTTTCTCCCTCCTTCTTTCCTTCTTCTCTTACTATTATTCCTCTTAGAGGGTATCAAAGAGCCTAAATTCTATCAAGAGAGGCAGCATTCAAACAAGACATAGACAGTATAAATGTCAGAGGGAAGGCTTTAGCTTTGGAGAAGGGGGAAAGGAGACTGGGCAGAGATCTCTTTCAGAGGATGGGATTAGGAGTGAGTTCTGAAGGAAGCCAAGGAGTCCAGGAAGTGGAGATGCTGAAGGGGCCAGTCAGGGAAAAGGTACAAAGCCAAAGCATGAAGTGTTTTGTGTGAAGAACAGCCCCTAGGCTAGTGTCTCTAGATCTTGAAAGTAAGAAGACTAGCAAGGTAGCTGGGACCAGGTTCCAAAGGATTTAAAAAGTTGCCTTTGTTCCTGGAGGTTCTAAGGAGCCCCTAAAGCTTACTGAATGGGGAGGATATGGTCAGAGTTGTGTTTTAGGAAGATCATTCTGACAAATGACTTGGGGGAAGTAGGGAGGGACACGGCAGGCAGGCCATAGGCCACAATTAGAATAGTTCAGGTGAGAGATGATGAGAGTCTTCACCTGGGAGTGGAGGGAAGGGAATGTCTGGGTGATATGAAAGCAGAATCAAGACACCCCAAGAAACTGAGTCCAAAGGGGGAATTAGAGTCTGAATGACTGAGGTATGGTGCAACCCGTACTAATTCTAGGGAAGTCTGGAAGGCAGAGAGAGGGCTGGGGATGGGGGAAAAGAAGGGATTCGATTTTAGACATGTGGAGTTTAGAATGTCCCTTAGGTGAATGTCCCCTAAGCAGCTGAAGATGCAAGACTGGAAGTCTGAAGGATTAGGGTTCAATAAACAGGTTTGGGGAATTATCTGCATAGAGGTGTTTGTGAAATCTATGGGAATTGATTAGATCTCCAATAGTAGGGAAGGAGAAGAAAGGGGACCTAGAACACACCTGTGGAGGTCACTCATGGCTAGGAGACCTGGCCTGGATGAAGAGCCAGCAAAGGAGGACTAGGAGGGGTCCAACAGGGAGGGAGTGAACTAAGAGAAGTCCAGGAGACTAGACTAGCACCAGTGGGGCAGGGCAGTAGGATGATGGTCCAGACCACTACCAGACTGGAGGAGGAAGGAGAAATAAAGGTCAGGGAGAGCATCCAAGAGGAGAGAATGATCTATAGAGTCTCAGGCTTCAGGAAGTCCCAGAAGGATGAGGATTCGGCCTTTGGATTGGGCAGTTAAAAGAGCATTGGTCACTCTGGACTGCCACTTCACATGGATGATGAACCCAGTGCGAGCAGGTCTGCAAAGAGTAGCCATGAAAGGGAAGAAATAATGGATGAGAGTTGGTGGTTTGGAGCAAGTGAGGGTTGGTTTTCTGGTTTTGGTTTTTGTTTTCTTTAAGGATGGATAGCATCTGTGTAAAGAACAAGGAAACAATGAGTAGATTGGGAGAGATTGAAAATGGGAGAGATTGAAAATGAGCAAGAGAGGAGAGAAGGGACAATTTGCTGGGAAAGATGGGGTGGACTGGGCAAGGAGAGGGGCCACCCCTTCATGTGAGATTGTGGTGAAGGAGGAAACAGTGGGGAGTGCTAGGAGAAGATGCCCCTTTGGGACGTGGCTTCTTTTTAGTATATGATGAGGTTCTCAGTTGAAAGGATGGAAAGAGGAGCTACAGGAGGATTGAGGAAGGCTGCAAAGCTTGGGGTCTATACTCAGGGCTGGCTTCCTGAAAAGAAGCAGGGTTGACAAATCTTGCAGGAGTCCCATCTCCATTCTCCAGAGTTCTGCAGCCCCAGGGTGAGGGTTTGCCCCTTCATATTTGATCAGACTTGCAGGTTGTGAGGGGCAATCTGTAGAGATAATACCCTGAGATTGCATTTACTCCCGATAGAGGGTAAACTTGTCTGCTGCAAGTGGATCATTCTCCAGCTTAGAAGGGATATACAACTTCATGTAGACTCTTCTGTACAGCCTAAAGGATTGGAGACTTTGAGCAGCTCATTTGCATATGAAAAAGCCAAGAAAGCATCTGAAGTGACAGCAGAGATAATGAATTTGCCCAGAGGCCATCTCTACCTTTTCCCCAGCCACTCAACTGTACAGAACCACAAGAGAACCTTAGAATTTAAAAAATGATGGGGAGAACCCCAAACCTCTGGTCTCTTTGGTGATTTTAGGCAAATGACCATTGCCTGTTATTACCTAGTTTGCAGAGATGAAGGTTTGGAAACCAGTTGAATAGTCACCATAAGTTAGAAGGAGATCTCTTAGCCAGGTACCTAGCCACACAGAGATTTGTGGAAAGACCAAACTCCTCCCTCCTTCCCTTTCCTTCCTTCCAGTACACAGCAAACTAAGCCCCTGAGGTTATCATCAGTCCTGTCCCATGATCCTCTGAGCAGAACGATACTTTCCCCAAAGACAGCACCTAAACTGGGAGCAGAAAGGAGTTGAAACCAAAGCTATTCATTGAAAAGTCAACTCAGGGAGTCTAATGGGTAGATGGGTACTGGAGATGTTGTGCCCAGAGACGAACATCAAGCAGGAAGGTTGAGTTTACAACTTGTAAACTGGCACACATGCCCATGCCCCTTATGTGATGCCCATCTTCTAAGTCTGAAGCCATCCTTCCCGTGGATGCTGTGCCCAGTTGGGACAGAATATGCCCCCGATTTGCAGGGTGAATGTTTTTGTGTCTATGGCATCTCAGTAAACACCTAGAGCTAGTCCGGCCCCAAAGGGGGTATTCCTTCTGGTAGGGAGTAGCACCTGGGACAGCGCTCAGCTGCTCCTGGACAAGGCAGGGGATACAGGGAAAAACTGGGAATGCCCTGAACTCAGGGAGCGATGCTGATGTGAGCAGGAAGCAGAGTGTCTGTGCACCACAGGATGGCAAAGGTGGAAGATTAGAGAGAAAGAAGGAGCCCACAGGGCATCTGGAATGATGCTGCCAGAGTACTAATAGGACCCTGGACTAGTGATAGTGGTGCAGGGCAGCAGGATGGTCTGGCCCACTACCAGCTGAACAAGGAATGAGAAATAAAGGGCAGGGAGGCAGGAAACAACCCCACCGTGCCTAAAAAGGGCTGGCCACTCCAGGTCTCCAAGGGCTCATAAATCTCAGCATCCATACACGGGGGAACTGCGGAACAACTACCCAATTCACCAGCTCACAATCACGGCACTGAGGCTCACAAGAGCCCTACGACTCAGGCAGTATTTCCATTTCACAGATGAAAAACCTGGGAAAAGCCCCAGAGAAGTCGAGTGGTTTGCCCAATGTTAGCCAGGCAGTAAGGAGGGAGCAAGGACTTAAGCCCATGGCTGAGGGCTTCAAGGTCTGCACTCCAGCCACTCCACAGACAAATGCGGTTGACTCAACACTGCAGTAATTCTCTGATTGAGAATCTTGGCTGAGCTTCCAGTAGTTGATTTTATCATTCCCACTGGAAATTCAAGAACACAGAGAGCTTTCCAATTCCTGAGAATGAGACCAAGAACTGGGGTTCAGACACTGTTTGAAAAGCTATGGTTCTGACAATTTGGTATTGGGGTTGAGAACCAGGAATAGTTTATCTGGGACACAAATCTTTTCCTTTTTTGGGGGGGCAGTTGAAAGTAGACAGTAGAAAGGCTTCTTCTGCTGAGCTACTATAGGGGCAGTCACATTAAGAGAAAGTTCAGTCAGACTGGGGTTGGGGGAGATGTTGGACCCCTCGAGAGAAGAGTCATGGCAATAGGACCCTGAGTGGTGGTGGCTGGACCTAGCTCCACGACAATGGCAAAGTGTAAGGATGGTGGTCATATCCCCAGATTGGTTCCCTGGGGACAAGACCCCATTCACTGCATGGCAGCCACAACTCTAGATCTTCCCTACTACCATACAGAGGAAGCTTGCCCTTCCATTTAAATGTTTCAGGCCATGTTCAAGTCAAAGCACCCAACCCTGAGCTGCAAGCTTGGGAGTTGTGGTTTTTTTCCTTCTGAAGTTGGCTAATGAGGGCTAAAATCCTGCAACTATCTATTGGCTAGTTCTAGGATTTTAGCTATCTATTGGCTATCAATGTCAGGTAGAATTTGCTATTTGTTGACTATTCTCTCTAGAGTTAAAGTTAAAAACTGCAGAATCTCCCATCTTTCTGAGCCAGAGGAGGGAATGTTTCCTTAGCATTTCTCTCTCCATTTAAGGGAGGGAAGACAAAGAAAGGACCAGACTATAAAAAGATACTAGATCTGAGAGCCTGAGAAGCCTGCATTGATTTAGGGCCACATTTCATATAAGTCTCACATGATAGAGTGGTTTTTCTCATATGAACAAGAAATCAAAACATCCCAAAAGAGGGATGGGAAAAAATCAAAATGTTTGCAAAAGTCCACTGCCAATGGTTTATGCTTTCCAGCCACCATTCTCATTGTTTGCAACACAAGGTAGCAGCTGTACAAATTTTCCCGATTGCCATAACTCGGCTTCTGCCCTACCTGGGAGGGCAGCAAAGGAAAATGAAGCCCAGCCTGTGTGCCATAAGGAAGGCCCCTTGGTGAGAAAAACAGTTTGCTGACCTTGGAGGGAGGAGATCGGAGGTCAAATGTCACCTCAGGTACCAATGAACAAATTCTGACCCTGAGAGACGAGGTTACATACTTAAGGTCACATTAGTAGTAAATGGCAGACTGAGGGTCTGAACTCATGATCTTTGATGTTAAATCCAGTACTCTTTCAGCTTCATTGCTCTCTCTCTTTTTTTTAAAATTATCTTTATTGATATGAAAAGAGTAGAAGGAAGAGAGACAGAAGAAGATAGAGTGACAGAGAGTCAGAGGAAAAGAGAGAGGAGATACAGAAAAAAGAGACAGAAGGGAGGAAAGAGAGAAAAGGAGAGAGAGAGAGAGGGAGAAGAAAAGAGAGAGAGAGAGAGAGAGAGAGAGAGAGAGAGAGAGAGAGAGAGATGGTGAAGCAATTTAGCACCTATACTTTACATTGCATACAATATTACATGGCTATACATTTCCATCTCTGCAAAAAGAGAAAGAAGTGAATTTTTTCAACTCTCCTGGATTTGTCCATGATTATCCCTTGCCATTTGCTTTTATTTTCTGCAGAACCTCTAGCAGTATTTTGGTCATTTTGTTCATTTTGGTAACACAAGAAGAAACCAATAAAATTAATTATATTTCCTTTCTGCATAAGAAGAAACCAATACAATTAATTATATTTCCTTTCTGACTTTTTTTTTTGCTTTTTGCTGAGGCAATTAGGGTTAAGTGACTTGCCCAGGGTCACACAGCTAGGGAATGTTGTGTCTGAGACCAGATTTGAACTCAGGTTCTCTTGACTTCAGGGCTGGTGCTCTATCCACTGCACCACCCAGCTGCCCCCCTTGCTGACTTTTTCATGGCTAATCTTTTATATGGTTGCTAATAATTTGCTATTCTTTAAGAATTGTTGGTTCATTCCTTCAATGATGTGTTTATTGGGGAATAGATCTTAAGACAATATCTTCAGATGAGAGGATCCTAGCTCTGTACATGTAAGAGACCTTGAGAGGCCACTGGTCTAATACCTTACTCTCAAGGTCCCTTACATGTACAGAGCTAGGATCCTCTCATCTGAAGATATTGTCTTAAGATCTAAAGGTTAAGGTCCAAGGTCATATAGATAGAAATGGTCAGAGATGAAATGTGAGGTCCTCTCCATTGTACTACACTGTTGCTCAGACCCTATTAAAGGTATTTTATGCCAAGAGCTGGGATTTTTTTTTCTTTCCAGTTGATCCTTTCCTTACTTATTGGAGCTGCATTGATTGTGATCATGCACAGGCTTTTCAATTCACCTTCCCTTCTTCCACTATTTAGTTCTCTTTTATGTCAGTATCCCCCATTAGAAGGTAAGTTTCTTAAAGGTTGAATCTGTCTTGTCCATTTTTATATGTTTTACCAGTGCCTGATATATAGAGTTCATCAAAATGTTCTATCTATCCATTCATCTCTGTCTCTGTCTCTGTTTCTGTCTCTGTCTCCCCTATCAGTCTAAGGACTTCCATCTACCACTTTCCCCAAGGACCACTCTGAGAGTTTATGAATTTACAAACCAAACTGGGCTAAAGGAAGGAGTTCCAAATGGATTTGTTTCAAGACCATCTAGAGAAGAAATCATTGATTCTAAACTTGGCTTCATTCAGAACCCATCGCATCAGACTAATTTCATTTCCTTTATGGTTAAGCTTACTGAGGAGTGAAATTGATACAGTTTACCTAGATTTTAGTCACAAATTTAATAAAGTAATTCATCCTTTCCTCTAGAGAAGACTGAGACACGTAGAGTAGATGATAATACAATTAAAATAATTGAGACTTGGTTGAATGGCTGGATTCAAAGGGTAGTCATCAATGGATCTGTCAAGTTGGCAAGAGGTCTCCAGTGGTGTGCCCCAGGGATCTATCCTTGGTTCTAATCTTGTTAGCATTTTTATAAAGGCATGGATAGGAGAGATGACTTGAGTAAGATATCCATGACATGTTTTTAAAATTTGAAGTTGACAATGCTAGAGGGATTGCAATATATACTGGATGACAGAGTGAGGATCTAATAAGATGTTGACAGGCTAGAGCACTGGGCTGCAACTAATAAGATGTAGTCTATTAGGGATAAATACTGAGACTTATGCTTGGGTTCAAAGCTAATGTCATCTTGAGCTGAGTGAGAGAGCCATAACTTGCAGAAATGGGGATTATTTTCCTCAGTTGACCAAATTTGGAGTCTCATGTTGGCTAACTGGCACACTGTTCAAGTTTACTGCATGCTGGGCACTATCCTAAATACTAGACAGTTAAAGACCCCCCCCAATTTAATCTCTGTCTCCAAGTTGCTCCCAGTTTACCAAGGGAGACAACTCGCAAACAAATCTGGAGAAATAAGATCTGGTAGAAGGAGAAGTCACAGAAGGAAAGGCGGGAGGTCCTAAAAGCAGGGGGAGGTGACCACTAGCTGGGCACGTCAGGGTGAAAATCCTTTCCGGGCTGTGTCAGCGCCCTTGGGCTCCAGCTGGCAAACTCGTGATTTTGCCAGGGATTCTGAGCTCCTTGAAGTGGGAACCATGACTGGGAATTTTTTCCCCTTCAGTTTAGCATTCAGGCCAGGCAGACACCTGGCTGAGAAGTGTTCCTTCCTGCTCCCGCTGCTGCCAATGAAAAAGGGAGGGTGATGAAGCTGCTTGGGAGAATACTAAGAAATGGGGGGGGGGGAGGAAGAAATCAACCTATGGAGTTTAGGATTGGAAAGGACATCTCCTAGTCCAGCCTTCTCCTTCTGCAGGTCCTAACACTGTTGTAGTGCTGGAATAGTCATTAATAAAGGTAATAATAATAATAATAATAATAATTAATAATAATAATAAAACATGTACAAAAGACTTTAAGATCTTTAAAACCCTTTCCAATTATTTTCTCATTTGATTCTCACAACAAAAGTGAGTGCTGGAAGGTGGGTGCTGCTAATAGCCCCATTTTATTGTCATGGAAAAGGAGGCAGACAGATGCTGGGGTCACACAGCTAGCAAGTATCTGAGCCAGATTTGAATAAGCAATTTGAAGTCTTCCTGAAGCCAGATCACTGTGCAAATTCATAAATACTTGCTGACTGATTTCATGATTACAGATGAGGAAACTGAGACCCAGAGACCACTGGCTTAGCCAGGGTCACACGTGTGCTCTGATTTCAGATCTCATACTCTTTGACATTTGACCTCATTGTCTTTGTATTTGGGAAACTCATTCTCTCCTGGCACCAATTTTTGTTTTGTTTTGGTTTTTTGGCAGTTCAGTTGGGATGAAGTGACTTGCCCAGGGTCACACAGTGAGTGAGTGTTAAGGGTCTGAGGCTGAATTTGAACTCAGGGTCTCCTGACTTCAGCACCAGTGTTCTATCCTCTGCACCATCTAGCAGCTCCCCACATTCCCCTCCCCATCTAGGACAAATACATTTGCACTTCAGGCTAAGTTCTAGAACCTGGGAAGATCACTGTGTCTGTGGAATCAAGTCATGAATTGCTAGAGCTCACCCAGACCCATTTGCTTATAAAATACAGAACCGGCTCTGGGAATTTTGTATTCAATGGGGAGATACACAGAATTCACCGAGGGTGTAAGTGCAGGGGAAGGAGGTACCCCTGGAGTGGTGGTATGGCTTAATGGTGAGCCTGAAGAAGACCTGGATCCAAATCCTGCCTCCGGTAAGCACTTACCAGCTGTGGGGGGCCCCCAAATTTCTCTGGGTCTGTTTCTTCCTCTATAATATAAGGCAAGTAGACTCTATGCTCCCTAAAGTACCTTCCAGTTCTAAATCCATGATCCACTGAGACTTGTGGGCCCTGGGAATTTCAGTTCCTTGGGACCAAGCCCCAATTGTACCAGCCTAGTTAGAGCTCTGAAAAAAAGGCACCCTAAGAATTGTCTCTCCCACTCCTCAATTGGCTCAGAACAATAGTTCGCTAGTAGCTAGAAGGAGATTTGTGGACGTCCCCGGGAAAGGGATCCGGCTCTCCCAGGAAGGGCAATTTTCTACTCCTAAGCCTCCAACACAACGAGAGCCCATTTCTTTCCATCTTTTCTTCCCAACGACAATCCTCTCCAGGAGGCTCTCTCCAAACTCATCAAGGCTCATTTACATGGAGGTGTTGTTCCAGGAAAGTTGCTGAGTCTACTGGGTCTAAGCCCAGACACTCTAATCATCAATACTGCGGCCCTTGTGGCACAGGGAAAAAAGGGTGAGAGATTTAGGGTTGCCCACTGTCCTTGCCCAAGGACACTTTCAGTCAAGAGTGTCTCCCTTGGACACCTACTGTGTTCCCAGCAGAGAGGGAGAGGGATGTCAAAAGCACTGCTTGCACGTCTCCACCACTTTTAGGATTAAAAAGCACTTTCCAAACCTTACAGGTTTAAATGTCACATTTCTGGAGAATTACTGTGGTGCAGGGGAAAGAGTAGCGACTTAGGATCAAATCTCTGCTCCTTCTACCTGCGTGACTGTGGGGAAATCAAAGCACCTCCTCGAGCCTCTGTTTCCCCAACTGTAAATGTAAAATTGGACTAGATGATGTACCAACAGGCTTATTAAGCTCTACGGTGAGCAAGGCAGAATCTGCCCCCGAGGACCAGACAGACTTAAAAGTCCAATCTAATTCTAAGTCTAGGAATTGAAGTTTGAATCCAGCCTTGGACACCTATGAGCGTTCTATGCCTCAGTTTCCTTTTCTGTAAAATGAGAACTTTGGACGACCTCTTTCAGCTCAATAGCTATGATCTTATGATACTAGCAGCTACCCTATGGGCTGGTGGAGCAACCCAGAACCTGGAAGATAAGGGGGTGGGGAGGAGGAAACAGTGGCAGGGGAAGGGGGATGTGGTGTGATGGAAGGGAACATGGTGGTGCTGGGAAAACAGAGGGGCTCTCCAAATTTTTCTAGGTCAGCCTCAGACGACCCACAGAGCCGCCACTAGGTTTGCACTCGCAGTCAGACCAGCCCGGTAGGATCTGCCAGAGCTTGTGTGCTCTTGATACAACTTTCAGGATCCCTGGGCCCCGTCTACACCCCGAGACACCGGGGGAGTGGGGGTTAGCAGAGGAATGATGATAATGGCTCCAGCCCTACCCTGACACACCACATACTGCTCATGTGATCAAATGGATGCTGTCAACATTATTCATCAATTAGGAAGCCTCCAAGCCTCTGGGAAGGGCGACCTCGGGGACTTCCCCTACCCTGCCAGCACAGGTGACTCCCGGTGGAAAAGAAGGATGCAAAGGGAGGCTTGGGGGGTTCAGGGCGGGAATTGGAGCAGCCTTCCTATAAAACCTTCTTTGTAATTCTTTCCCGTAAATTATCATATTCGTGGAGCCATAACTAGAGCAGATTTCATGAGAATACTAACATTGAATAAAAATAAAAAATAATAAAAACAATGATTTGCATTTATGATATTATCAGATCCTTACAACAATCCTGGGAGGTAAGTGTTATCATTATCATCCTCATTTACAGATGAGGAAACTGAGGCTGAGAGAGATCGAGAGATTTCCCCTGAGTCACTCTGGATGAAGCTGGATTTGACCCCAGGTTTTTCTGCCCATAGTCTTGGTGTTCTGTGCATTGAGTCACATTAGCTGCACAGTTGCTAAAAATAGCTTAAATCTACCCCGCTGGGGAGTTTACAGTTGATCCTATAGGGTAATAGGGAGCCATGGCAGTTTACTGAGCAAAGAGTAGAGAAGGTGACATGGTCGGACCTAGACTGCAGAAAAATCAATTTGGCAGCGGGGTAGAAAATGGTTTGACCCAAGGCAAAAGGCAGGAGTCTTTTAGCTTCAGGTGAGTGATGAGGTAAAGAAAGCCACACTGGAAAAGGTAGAGAAGAGAGTGAAAGGAAAAGAAACTGAAACATCAAATGTGGACAGCTTTCTAAGGAGTTTACCTGTGAATTGGAGGGGAGACCCAGGAGGAGAAATTGCAGGATAACAGTAGGATCTAAGGAATGAAAGAGAGAGGCAACTAGATGGAGCAGTGGATAGTCAGGAGGACCCGAGTTCAAATCTAGCTTCAGACAATTGATTCAAACTGGCTGTGTGATCCTTGCAAGTCACTTAACCCTGACTGCCTCAAAAAAATGGAGACATGAGTACATTTGTAGGGCAAGAATCAGTAGAGAAAGATAAAATATTAGAGAAAGAAAGAGAAGGGATAATGGTGGGGGTGCCATTCTGGAGGTGATGGGTTCAAGGGCATAGGATGAAGGGCTGGCTCTTCGTCAGAGACCAGAGCATAAGAGGAGAGAATGGAGAAGAGAATAAAGGCGGATATTCCACCGAAGCTCTGCTCTCCTGACTGATGACTTTGCGCAGGGATCACCATGTTAGGAGGGACCTCAGCCGCGCTTCAGAGCCCTAAAGCTTGGACTCTGACGATGGATCTGCCTCGTCTGCCCCTTAGCCCATTCCCCAAGCTCCCTTTCCCCGTTTCTTCTATTTGTCATCTTCCTTCTCCAAGGGAGAGACTGTCTTGTTTGCTTGTATTTATATCCCCACTATCTTAGGCTTTTTTTCCTCTTAGCATATAGCCAACACTTCATGCAACTATTTTTTATATCTAAAGCCAATCCCAGTCTCCTCTTTTTTCTCTGTCTCTCTCTCTGTCCCTCTGTCTGTCTCTCTCCCTTCCTTTTCCCTCTCTCTCCCTCTCTGCCCTCCTCCGTCCCCCTTCCTCTGTTTGTCTCCTATACAAATTTAGATCAAAACACGGTCCTTGATGTACCTTCGACTTGTTCATATCCCTCTACTGCACAGTACATGTGCTCAGAAATGTTGGTTCATGATACTCTATTTCAAAGCTATGAGTCCATCAATCAAGGCCGTGAACTCCATCAATGTAAGTGCTCTCTCCACCAGCCCAGGTCACAGCCCTGCCAACTCCATGTTAGCAGATGAGAAATAATAGTTTTTAGACTGAAAGGGACTTGGGAAGCCATCAAAGCCAACCCTCTCATTTTACAGATGAGGAACCTGAGACCCAGACGGTAACTTGCTCCTCTCTGGATGGGGCTTTGAATTCAGGCCCTCCTAAGCCCAAGGCCAGGGTTCCCTCCACAGCATCCTGACGCCTTTCAAGAGGGTGACACGAATGGCTGTCGTTAATATGACTGTCACCCTGTGGCAAAGCCGGCAGGGCCGATGAGCCCCTCTCCAACTGGACATCGAGGCTGTGGCTGAGCCCGAATCTAAAACCTTTCCAGTCTGATGGAACCTGAGAGAGCTCATGCTCCAAAGGTGCAGCCTGCCAGGATACCTGGTTGCCAACGCTATGCCAAGGAGTGTGATGGGATAGTATCGGGCTGAAACAAGTGATGAACCCGAGAAATTCAGAGAAGTGAGAGAAGATTTAGATGAACTGATGAACCATGAGGTTCATGGCAGGACCGAGAGGACAATGGATATGGTGATTATAAGAGCAGATGCAGAGACCAAGAAAGGGAAGCTGGACCTTGAGTAACAGGTAAATCAACAGCCTTTCTTTAAAAGGGATAACGACACGAGCCTTCTTCATGGCTGAGAGGTGGGGGACTGCCAAGACAGGAATTGTGTTGTTGTGGACTGTCTATCAGCTGCTTTGGCTTAATTATCTTATTGATTTTCCTTGTCCAGGGAAGATTTCAGTCTAGAGGTGAATGGGTGGGCAACTACTAAGACAAAAGGCCCCAATAAACCATTTTTTTTCAAGAAAGAGAAGGCAGATCACCCCTATGTGGCCATAATGTACCAGAGGGACACTCTAGTGGAGAGGAGCACTTAATATAGTATAATTTCCCATAATAGCTCATATTTTTATAATGTTTTAAGGTGTTCAAAGATATTTTATGACATGAACTCTGGGAACTAGGGAAGGAAGTAAAAATAAGCTGAGAGGCTCAAGTACCACACAGCCATCCCTTGCTACAGACAGACTTAACTCTGGGGTCTTCAGATCTGACACCCTGTATTCTTTCCATGACACCACCCGGTCTCCTCATCCTCACCACTTAGACTGGAGGAGTTTCCAGGCCAGGAATCATGTTTCAGATGTCCTGGTTGCTGATGATGGCAGTAAGAAACTCACTGATTTGCTGAAGCTATTCACTTACCAATGGGGCTCTCAGTTCCCTCTAGCTGAAAATGGGGGGCTAGGGGACATCTGAAGTCCTTTCCAACTCGTGATCCTCTAAGGCCTTATTACATTGCAAATATAGCTTGGCTCTGGATCCCTGAAGAATACAGTTGTCATAGTCCCTTACTTTATCTCCTTTCCTTCCCATCAGCCCCCAGACTGCAGGTCCAGATTTTCATATTATCAGTACTTGCATAAATATGCATGTCTATTTACATAACTTTCCTTGTTGTGAACAAAAAAGCCCTAAACCCAAGCATATCTAATGAGCGAATCAGTACACGTGAGGGCAGGATGCTGGGAAGGATGGGCTGACAAAGTGGGGAAATAGTGGGCTGCCCTCCCCTTCTCCAGGAGAAGCTCCCCCTGAAGAGGTGGAGGGGCTCATAAGGACACCTTCTTTGGGAAAGCCAGAACATTTAAGGAGCTGGAAACTGGGGACTTGGCTTTGGCTTTTTCACTGGAGTCCCTGGCTGAATTACACCTACGTTGTATTTCCCTGCTGGCTCATAAACAACTCATGTTCTCTGGGAGTCAGGGGAAAAAACCAAGCTGAGCTAGAGTGTATCCGGGGAAAGCAGCCCAATACCTTTCCTGTGCAGCAGAGTAGTGAGGCATTTAATAGGTGAAAGCAATCCTTCTATGAAGCAAGCAGACATAGGAGCCACTGGGAAAAGGCTCGCTCCCCGATTCATTGACTCATCTCCACTAACCTGTAAATCAGGGAGAGTGGGTAATCTGAAACTAGAGTTCTAGTTCCAGCTCGGGCACTACCTGACCTGTGTGATTCCCCTTCTCTGGACTTCACTTCCTCATATGCAAATAAAATCAAAAAGAAATGAGGTCCATTCCCTATCTAAAATCTCTTATTCGTTCACAAACCTTGATCTCTAAGGGACCTTAGAGATAATCTAGTCCATCCATCCATTTATTAGTTCATCCAACTATCCATCCATCCATGTCTTTCTTCATCCATCCAATTATCCATCCTCCATTTATCCCTCTACCTATTTATCAGTCTGTCCGTCTATTCATCCATCCATCCATTTATTCCTCCAACCATTTATCAGTCTATCCAACTATGTATCCACCCATCTCTTCATCCATCCATCCATCCATCCATCCATCCATCCATCCATCCATCCATCCCTCTACTCATTTATCAGCCCATGCATTCATCCAGTTTTCTTACATTTATCCATCCACATAATCTATAAACATTTATTAAGTGCCTACTAGGTTCCAGGTACTATGCTAAGTGTTGGAGTTATTAAAAAAAAAACCAAACCTCTCAAGGAGCTCATACTTTAATTGGGAAGACAACATGCAAATGGTTATGTGCAAACTAACTACTGATGGTATAAATAGGAAATATTTACCAGAGGAAAGCCATTAGAATTAAGAGGGGTTGGGAAAAGCTTTCTGTAGAAGACAGGATTTGCATAAGGAAATGAGGCTCAGGAAGATAAAGTGACTTCAGAGTTTATCAGGTAAAGAAAAAACAACTTCAGACCCAAGTAAATGCTATGGGCCATCTTCAGCAAACCAAGAAGCTATTTTTCCTAATGCTCTATTCTCTCTTTCATTTCCCATCTCCCTGACTTTGTACAGGCTGTCCTCCATGCCTGGAAGGCCATCACTCCGCCTTCTTCCCTTTAGATTCCTTCAAAGCCAAGCGTCTCCGTCATGTGGATTTTCCTGATCTCCCCCTTTCAGTTTCTACTGTCTCCCCCAACACGCTATCTCACATTTATTTATTTATTTTTGCTTTTTGCTGAGGCAATTGAGGTTAAGTGACTTGCCCAGGGTCCCACAGCTAGGGAATGTTAAGTGTCTGAGACCAGATTTGAACTCAGGTCCTCCTGACTTCAGGGCTGGAGCCACCTAGCTGCCCCCACATTTATTTTGCATACATATATATATGCTGGAACCACCCGACAGAACTGAGCACTGGTTATGGAGACAAGCTAGCCTGAGCTCAAATCCATTTACAATTAGTAAGTGCCCCTGGGACAATGACTTAGCCTCTGTTTGCCTCAGTTTCCTTATCTGTAAAATGAGAATAATAATGGCACCTGTCTGCCAAGGTTGCTTTGAGGACCAAATGAGATAAGTAAGGCTTGGAAAGAGCTTTGCAAACCTTCAGTCACTATATACAGCAAATGCTAGTTAGTGATGTTGTCATCAGTCTGGCAGCTAATGAAAGGCAGTGTTATGTCTGAAGGAGATTTCCATTTGTTTTCTTCTCTGGTTATGGAGCCAGCTTTGTAGGAGGTAGCATGAAGGACACAGCAGAAGGTGGCAGCCACAGAAGCAATATTGGGTGGGCAGCTGCGAGGGTTGGGTAGCATCCTGCTGAGGAAATAGAGAAATAACCTTCTTAGCTTTCGGTCTCGTTATTTTTCCAAAAGCATTTAGCTGAAGTAAGAAGGCAGGAGGGAAATGAATGGGACTTAGATTGCCCACCATTCAATTCGGACAAATTCTATAGAACTCAGTAGGAGGGGCCTCCGCTTAGGAGGCCGGCAAGCGCCAGGTCAAGATAATCAGGGGAAATTGAGTCACTCTAGTCAGGAGCCACGGGACCGTTCGCCTTGTTATGGGCAAATTCTCTTCCTGGAATATGTTCTTAGCTCATAGAGGACTATACTAATGGATGGCAAATGTATTGTGAGAGCAAACAGCCTTGATGGACGTGGAGGGCTGGGAACGAGGCGGTTTTGTCAGAAGAGCAGCCTCTAGGACAGAGACTGATTAGAGGTAACCTAGGAGACAAATACAGGAGCACAGCAGAGGCCCACCCTAAATTAAACAGGGGTCTCTGTTGGGAAGACCCAATACTGTGAACAAGAAAGTTTAGCTTAAAGAAAGGAGGGTAGTTCTTGGATAAATGGAAGGAACAGCTCAAACTTTTTAATCTTAAGACTTCTTTCTTCTCTTAAAACAATAATCTATCCGAGGGGCTTTTGCTTATGTGACCATCTATTGATATTTGCCATATTAAAATCGAATATGTCGCAGTATTACTACAAAAGTGGTTTGGCTCTTGTGGACTCCCTGGAAGAGACTCCGGGACCGCTTTGAGCACCTCTGGTTTACACAGTTCCAAGAGTGTCCTGGAGAGCTTGGTAACTGAGGGAAAAACAATTCCTGCTGGGAATGAATCGTGGAGTAGAGATTGGAGGGACTTCAGAGGTCATCTGTAAGATGCCTTCACTTTACAGATGAGGAAATTGAGGCTTGTGGAGTTGAAGAAAATTGCCCAAGATCCCAAGGTAGGAAGCATCAGAGGCAGGCGCTCCTCCTCAGATCATCTCAATGTAGATATTCTTCCCCCACTAGTATGTTTTTGTGAGAAACCCTGGGAGATCCTAGACTTATACAGAGGGGGAAATGGTTTATTGTTCCTTTTCTCACTTGGCAGCCATCTTCATGCCATGCTGGCTCTACTGAGACCCTCACCTCTTCTTCGCTCTTACCAGAACCTTGGATTCCACTCAAAAGGTCTGTGGGAGCCAGCTTAAACTGCTGGATGAGAGCTGAGTGTTCAGTTTTCAGCGTGAGCATTTACACTTTGGAAATTGGCAAACTCTATAAAGCAAGGCTTGATTTACTGTTTTATTGATCATCTAGGTTTAAGAAATGGTGGAAGAACATTTAATAATGCAGATTAAACTTAAAAGCGTATTGTGCATAGTTTTTTTGGGGGGGAGAACCACTCGCTCAATATTTATCCGCATTCTCCTCCTCCATCCCACATATCCACTGGACTCGTTCACCTCATCTTGCCTGGACCCAGGCTTCTACAGTACTTCTAGGCTGCCATGTATCTTGTTCCCACTCCCACTTCCCTCATTATAACAGAGGTTCCTCAAGGGCAGAGATGCTTTTACTTCCTTGGTTTTATATCCTATCATTTATCAATTTTTTCTTTCTTTCTATCATTTCATTAAATGCCCTTTGTTAATTAATTGGATCTTCTTGATGGGGTGCAGCTTCTAGGGGAGATGTGGCAGTCACCCTAAGGCTACCTGGTCTTAACCCTAAAGGGAGTATAGCTCCACAAACAATGATGGCTGCCAGATAACCATCTGTTAGTCAGTAATAGCAAAATTTCTGGGACAATAATGAAGTCCATACCAGACCTCTCCTCACTTCTCCCTCTAAGCCATAAAATTAGCATGTCAATGACATAAAGCCCCCAATCTCTCCATTTTTCCTATAAATTTATCTTCCTGCTCCTGGTTCTCTACTAAATTCTTTTGGAACTGGCGTTACAATTACAATCAACTTTGTCCCTTGACTTGGAGATGGGTCCGAACCTGCAAAAGTGTCTTTTGAGACATTTTGTGATACCAAGCTCTTGGGGTCTCCTTGGAACCCCAACATTCTAAACACTAATGAATATATCGGTGAGTGCTCATGGGCTCCAGTTTTGAGTGGATGTAGACCCACAGAGTTCCAGAGGCACCCAGATGGTGAAATGGGTAGAATGCTGGGTTTGGCCACTATAAGACCTAAGTTCAAATATGGTCACAGGCACTTACCAGCTGTGTGACACAGGGCAATTCACTTGACCTCTATCTGCCCCAGTTTCCTCATCTGTAAAAAGGGAATAATAATAGCCTCTTACTTCAAGGGTTGTGAGGATAAATGGGATGAGATTTGTACAACTTTAAAGTCTCATATAAGCTTTGTCTAGAGAAGATGGTAGGTATCCCTCCAGTATTACATGTGAAACGAAGGGGTCAGACTAAATGACTTCTCAGTTCTTAGTCCTTTTAGTTCTAAACTTTGGATCCTATAATACTATGAACAGCTATATTTTACCATAAACTCCTCGAGGGCAGGGGTATGTTTTGTCTAAACCTCAAATCTCCCACAATACTTAGCAGGGACCTTTATGTCTTCCCCTGCTATCCTTGGTGATTGGGAACTTGTCTCCCAAATCAGAAACCAGGAAGAAGTCAGAAGTCCATCACTCTGAGCAACAATGCTGAAAGAATCATATCCCAGAACTTTTCATCACTCTATGCTGGAGGTTGAGGGCAGGGGAGGAATAGTTTTTAGGTCACAGTCTAATCTATTGGGTCTTTCTTCTCCTCAGCTAGTCTTCCCAGGCTACTCCCACAGGATACTTCAGCTGCTCAAGCTCACGACTCCTCTCAGGCCACTCCCTGTGTCTTTGTGCCAAATTCTAAATAGATTTTCACAGCTCCCATGTTCCCATACTCACTAACTCTCCTTGACACTCTCCATTTCTCATTTCCTGCAAGCACACAGAGGGGAAACCCACTTACTACAATTGCAACTCTCCTTGGAGGCTTGTCCTGTTTATGCCTCCTAACCACAAAGCCATATTCACTAGCCTGGAAGTCATTTCCCGATTCTCCTCAATATCTCCCATGGAGCTTCTGCCATTCACTTCCCCTTGTAGTGACGTCCCCGTGGCAGCAGGAGAGTCGGAAAAAATCTGCCATCCTGACCTTGTCTTCCCCTTTCTCGGTGTTTCAGCTCCTCTCCCACACTATGCTGAAGACAGTAGTGTGTAAAAATGCTTATTGAATGAAATGAAAATCCTGCTCTTTTAAACTCTGGGATGGAGTAAAGGCCTCAGCCAGCTGCTCAGAGATTGACCCTGGAAATGTAGCATATAAAAATCCCCCCCTTTGCCAGTGGCACAGACCAGGAGTGGATTCTGTGGTGTAAAAAGAGAGTTTGCAGCAGAAAAGTCTCTCTCCTAAGGACTCCTACTGAGCTCTCCAGTCAAAAGTCACAGATCAATAATGGGAACAGACAGGAGCAGCAGAGTGCTTCAGCAGCTGGATAGTTCCAGGAAAAGACAGCTAAGCAGAGTACACTGGGATACTGTTGGCTATTCAGAGCTGGTTGATGGCAGTGATGATAGATAGGAAAAAGAGATGCTTCTGAATATAGTGGGCTGAGCACAGTAACCTTCTTGCACATAATGCTCCTTTTCTACATGGACATCTGAGTCTCTATTTCTTCATTTTTTCTTCTGCACATAGAAGGGACCTCAGTGGCCCTCCTCCAGCCCAATCCATACACGAATAAGAATTTCCTCTCTCACATACCCAACAAGAGGTCCCCCAAACTCTCCTCAAAGACCTCCAACAAAGAAGAGCCCACCACCTTTTGAGGAAGCCCGTTCCATCTCTAGACAGCTCAATTAAACCATCCCCCCATATTAAGCCTAAATCTGCTTTTTTTGTACCTTCTACCCATTGCTCCCAGAATGATCTCAGGACTGGAAAGGACAAGGAATACATGAATAATAAAGAGTTGATACCCAAGGCAAGTAAGGAAACAGTGCACTTGATGAATTTAAATCACTAGGAACAGATGAATTGCATTCTTGGGTGCTGAAAATGCTGAGCCACGGTGAGTGATTGCTGAAAGGCTGTGGAGGATGGGAACAGTCAGACCGGGCTGGATAAGGACAAACGAACAGCATCTGCAACCTTCAGGCCAGTGCCTCTGACTTGGGTCCTGGCCCATTTCAGGATATGCTATTAAAGGCATAGTGAGCATTTAGAAAAGGGGAATGATACCAGGCTGGCCTCATGACTAACAAAGTTTCTTATTTACTGCCTTCCCTCTGAAAATGTCTCCAATTTGTCTTGTAAGTTCAGGGTTGTTTGCATATTGTCTCTCTGTTAGACTGAGACTTCCTTGAGAGAGAAGATTTTTTTTTTTTTTGGCTTTTATCCATTTCCTCAG
Source organism: Myrmecobius fasciatus (assembly GCA_023553655.1). NCBI lineage: Eukaryota > Metazoa > Chordata > Mammalia > Dasyuromorphia > Myrmecobiidae > Myrmecobius > Myrmecobius fasciatus. The sequence goes on along the minus strand of JAJPUD010002293.1, from coordinate 160,910 downwards.
CATTTAGCACACATGTGACACACAGTAGGCACTTTAGATGCTGTTTGGTTTATTTTGTTCTTTTGGCAAGGACACAACAATATGGGATGACTGACTGTATAATTGGCCGGATGTGGAACTGGTTGAATGGCCAAACCCAAAGAGAAAGCATTAGTGGTTTGTTATCAACATGGAAGATGGTGCCTGAGTGTAGTGTCCCGGGGACATATGCTTGTCCCTGTGCTGTTTAAGATTTGTATCAATGACTTGGATAAAGGTCTAGATGACATACTAATAAAAGTTGCAGATGACACAAAGCTGGAAAGGGACATCCATTACACTGGATCATAAAGTCATGATTCAAAATAAGATCGAAAAGGTAAACTAGACATTGGGCCAAATGTAAACTGAAGCTTAACTGGGACAATTGTAAATCATACCTGGGTTCAAAATCAACTTCACAAAGATGGGAAAGGCAGATCTCAAGGTAAATTAGGAGGTGGTAGCATCATATGGCTGCCAAGAAAGTGAATGTGCTCTTGGGGTAAATTAAGAAAGACATAGTGTCCAAGACCAGAGAGGACCTAGTCCTGAACTGTGAACTGGCCAAATCATATCTCATATGTTTTATTTATTTCTAACTACCACATATTTTAAAAATCACATTTCTACCTATTTATTGAATATCTACATGCAGATGTTCCATTGACAACTCAGATACAAGTCCAAAACTACTTCCTATTACTCTCAACATAATCTGATTCCTTAAGGTCAACTAAGAAAACATTCAAAGTACTGTGCTAGGCAGTGGAAATATTAATAAAAGAATAACTCCCAACCTTAAGAAGTTGACATTTTTTTTAACTAAAATTTATTTTTAAGTGATCAAGCCCTTTTTAATTAATTAAATTTATGTAAATCAAATAAATAAGCACTTTTTTGATGATCAAGCAATAACAGCAGCTAGCATTTATATAGTACCTGCTGTGTGTTAGGCACTGACACAAAGGTAGCACTTTATAAATATTATCTCATTTTCATCTTCACAACAATTCTGGGAGGTAGTTTTTTTACAGTTGAGGAAACTGAGGCAGAGGTAAAGTGACTTGTCCAAGATCTTACATAGGTTTGCACTTCAGGGGCAGCCGGGTAGCACAATAGAGTGCTAAGTTTGCAGTCAGAAAGACTTATTTTTATGAATTTCTCTGGCCTCAGATTCCAACTGTATGATTCTGGGCAAATCACTTAGCCCTCTCTGCCTCAGTTCCTCAACTGTAAAAAAAAAATTAAAAATGAGCTGGAGGAAAAAATGTTATCTTTCTAGTCTAGTATCTTTGTCATGAAAATCCCAAATGAGGTCACAAAGAGTTGGAGATGACTGAAAAAACTGAGCAACAACAAATTTCCTGACCGCAGGGAGCATGATGCTGCTCTATCCACTGTGATACTTAGCTGCTTTCAAATCATACACCCCAACCACCTGAAAAGAAAAAGAAAACTTTTTTTTTAAAAAAAGAAATAAGTATAGTCAAACAAAAAATGCCTTCTCATTTTGGCCACATCTGAAAACATCTGAACGGGCAGTAAATAGATCCTTCATCACAATCCTGTGGAATCCTGTTTAATGACTTCATTGATCTGAGTTAAGTCTTTTAAAATTGACTATTTTTATAATACTGATGCTTTAGTATACAGTGTTTTCTGGGTTGTGTTCACTTTAGCTCATACAAAGCCTTCCCAGATTTCTCTGAAACTGGTTTTTAAATAGCATGATCCAGTACTCTACTGCATCTACACGCCATAATTTGTTTAGCTATTTCCCAAATAATGAGCAACAACTTAATTTCTAGTTCTTTGATACAAATTAGGTGCTATAAATATTTTGGTACATCCAGGATAGTTTCCTCTTTTGTTGATTGCTTTGGGATACAGATCCAAGGCTATGTACAGCTGATGAAGAGCTCCAAAGTGCTTTTCAGAATGACTGGATAAACTCCCAGCTTCATCAATAGTGCTTTAATATACCTGTTTTCCCATAGATCATCTAGGATCTGTCCTTTTCTTTTTTGTCAATCCCACCAATCTGCTGGGTGGGAGGGAGAGATTCAGAGATGCTTCAATTGGCATTTCTCCAGTTACTAATGAAGTCAGAGCATTTTATATGACTACAGAGAGCTTGGATTTCTTCCCTTGAGAACTGCATGTTCATATCTTTTGACCACTTATCAACTGGCGAATGGCTCTTACTATTATTTTGGATTAGTTCCTCATATAACTTGGAAATGAGACCTTTATCAGAGAAGCTTGCTGCAAAGACTTTCCCCCCAGTTAACTGTTTCCCTCCTAATCAGAGTGGGCACCATCAATGTGACTTTGATACCACTTTTAGAACGGATATTAATAAGCTAGAGTGTCCAGGGAAGGGCAAATCAGGATGGTGAATGTCCTTGATTGAGATGATACCATTTGTGGGTTGGTTGGAAGACTTAGGGAGGGGGGTTAGCCTGAAGAAAAGAAGATTTTGGAGATACAAATGAAATTTCTTTTTTTTTATTATTCAATAATATTTTATTTTTCCAAAGACATGCAAAGATAATTTTCAACATTTATCTCTGGAAAACTTTGTGTTCCATTTTTTTTCTCCCTCTCTCCCTTTCCCCCCCCCAAGATGGAAAACAATCCAATGTAGGTTAAACATGTGCAATTCTTCTAAACATATTTCCACATTCATCACGTTGCACAAGAAAAATCAGATCAAAAGGGAAAAAAAAACAAACAAGAAAAAGGTGAAAATACTATGCTTTGATCCATATTCAGTATCCTGAGTTCTCTCTGTGGGTGCAGATGGCTCTTTCCATCACAAGTCTATTAGAATTGCCTAGAATCTCCTCATTGTTAAAAAAAAAAAGCCAAGTCCATCCCAGTTGGTCATCACGCAATCTTGTTGTTACTATGTACAATGTTCTCTTGGTTCTGCTCAATTCACTCAGCATCAGTTCATGTACATCTCTCCAGGCTTTTCTGAAATAAGCCTGTTTATCATTTCTTACAGAACAGTAATATTCCATAACTTTCATATCCCATAACTTTTTCAGCCATTCCCCAACTGATGGGCAACCACTCAGGTTCCGGTTCCTTGTCACTACAAAAAGGGATGCTACAAATATTTTTGCACAAGTGGGTCCTTTCCCCTCTTTTATGATCCATATGAATTTCCTTCAAATATTTGGAAGGACTGTCATGTGGGAAAGACTTGAGTCTAAGATGATAATCTTAGGAATCACAAGCAGAAGAATCAAAGAAACAGATTTGAAGATCATGTTCTTTTTTTATTTATTAATACTTTTTATTTGCAAAACATATGTATGGGTAATTCCTAAACATTAACCCTTACAAAGCTTTCTGTTACAAATTTTCCCCCCTACTCCCCACCCCTCCCCTAGATAGCAGGATAGAGGATCTTGTTCTTAACAATTATCACATATCCCAAATTAAATGGCCAGCAACATCTTTTCCAATGTCTATTTCTATTATTTTAAGATTTTCCAAGTTGGGCTTAGCTCAATGGGGCACAGAATGATCAAGATAATAGGGTCTTCATGACCAACCATCTACTAAATTTTGGTCAGTTTGCAATCTTTCCTAGAGGAGTACTAGCTCTTAAGTTCTGGATCCATTCATAAGACTAGACTCTGGGCTTACAAAGACCAAGTTTGATCATGCAAGCTTCTCAAAAATCGTATGTTTTTGTTTTGTTTTATATTACATAGAACTGCCTATAAAATATAATATTTTGTGATAAAGCAAATATATCTTGTATCTAGGTCTCCATAGACATGAGTAAAAGGATCCCCAGTTTCAAAACAAGCAAATAATTTTATGGCTTTTTTTTCTAAGAATGATTTGTACTTGAGAAGCTCATGATGAATCAAAACAAGTAGTGTTAAGTTTTCTTGGATAGCAAACAGAGAGAGAAATTGAAGTTCGCAAAGGTCTTTAACTCAGATCTAGCTTCTTGGGGAGTAAAGAAGTAGACCTAGAAGTAGAATCTTGCCCTGCTGATTCCTGCTGATCCAGGTATTAATAAAGAAATGATAGAGAGGTTATACAAAAGTTGATTTAGAGCTTGGAGAAACCTCATAGACTTTTCAGTCCAACCCTAGAATCAGAAAATCACAGACTCTGAGTTGGATATAACCTCAGGAACTATCTAGTTTGATTTATACAAGAGGGAGTTTCCAGAATAATGTATCTAATTGGTTCTCTTTAAGCTTCTGGAAGGAGAACCCATAATCCCCTGAGGCAGCATATTCAGTTTTTGGGCAACTTTAACTATGATGTTTATTTTTTCCTGATAACTGAGCCTTAGTTTACCTCTTTTCAATGCCTTGTTCCTGGATCTGCTCTCTGTAGCTATAAAGAATAGGCCCAATTCCTCCTCAATAGCCCTTCAAATGCTTAAATATAGCAATCATGTCCCTGTCCCTGTCCCCCCCCCATCCCTTGAATCTTCTTTTCTTCATTCTATACATCTCTAGTTAACTGATCCTCGAAGGACATGAGTTAAAGGTCCTTTATTATTCTGGTTGTCCTCAAACACTCTCCAGCGTTTTTCTCAAATGGTGATGTCTAGAACTGACCACATCTCTTCAGATGAGGTCAAATGCTATGGCACTGCCATCTCCCTGTCTGGGGAAGCTCTGCTCCTACTGATGCAATCTCACCTCACATTAGGGTTGTTTTGGTTTTTGGTAGCCACATTGCACTGCTGGCTCATACTGACACTTCAGTCCACTAAAATCCCCTTGTGAACTGTCTCTCTGTTCCTTCCCCATCTTACATTTGTAAGGTTGATTTTTTGCATTTACATTTACTCCTATTGAATCAGGTGCTTATTAAACTCACTCCAGTGCTTTAACCTGCCAAGGTGCTTTATTTCTCTGAGTCTGTCTTTCAGCTGGTCAGCACTCCCTCTCACCTCTGTATCCTCTGCAGATCTGACAGGCGTGCCATCTCTGCCTATACCCAAGTCATTGATGAAATCAGTGAATAGTGCAAGGCTAAATGCATCTTCCTGAGATATTCCTCTAGACATCATCTTGGCACTGAACCACTGACAACCAACAACAGACTGGCCATCCAGCCACTTTTGATTCTGTGGCATGGTATGATTATCTGGTCCACAGCTCTCCATCTCCTCCACAAGAATTATATGAGATGTTTAATTAAAAGCTCTTTAAAAAATCTATACATGACGAAACTGAAACCTAGGTCAGTGACTTGCTTAAGGTCATACTATTTCATAAGATCATAAATTTAAATCTGAAAAGGGCTACAGAGACTATCAATCCGTACCAAATTAATTCCCAATTTGACAGATGAGGAAATTAAGGAACGGACAGTTGCAATGATTGGGCTCAGGTGGTTGGAACCCAAGCTCTCTGACTACACATTGGGGGCTCTCAGCATTGTCCCCACTGCCTATTAAGCTGACTTGATCTTTCTTAGTTAAACTGTCACAAAGCGCCCATTTGGACAGGCAGGCCATTTTTCACTCCTACTCGGTGACATTTTGGGAGAGATTTTTATTTTCCTAAGGATTCATCTGAGCTAAGATGAGGTATTCAGTCTGGCTGGGGTTCCTCGGCTCCTGATGATCTTAATGGGCTCTGGGGGATGGTGGGTCAACACCTGTCCTTTGGCCTCCTTCTTTTCTTGAAGTCATGCTCATCCTTAAGGCTTTGAAGAGATGTTTATGGGGCTTGCCTCTGCAGTAAGTGGCTTTGAATACGATAGCAGCTTCTCTAGAGGGGAGAAGGGTAGAGAAGTGAGGAGGGGGACCCGTGCCCAAGGGGCCATCCCCCCCTCCCAAATGCCCGATGAACATGCCCATGGCAGGGGGGAAAGATCTTCCAGGGCCTGAGTGGAAACTCCAAGGGCCCAGGGGAGAGACAACCGGCCTTAAGGTGTCTCTCTGGAGTTTGCTACATGTGGTTCTTTACTTAATAACCTACCCACCCTCATCCACACAGCTTTTGTTGAAATAACAGCCCACCAGCCTTGGTCAGAAAATCTCTCCTTTGGTCCTGGTAAGAAATATGAGCGCCAACCTGCCTTGGAGGGAATTCACATCTGGACCAGTCCCACAATCCAACAGGTGGGCGCCGAATGCTTCTGCTGGGCATCTGTGCTGGGGACCCCCAGGAGAATTCTGAACCATGTACGGACATAATCCAAGAAAATGGAAACCTCATGAGTCATTTGTGGCCCGGTGATTTGGCAGCAGAGGAGATGGTTCAAACTCTGGCTCCACTGCTGACAACTTCTGTAAGCTTGAACATGACCTTTTTCTCCAAGGCCTGCAAAATTCAATCATCTAGTTTGTAAACAAGATTTATTAAGCCCCTACTATGTGCTAGCTATTAAATATATAAAGAAAGACAAAAACAATTCCTGCCCTTAAGGGGCTCAGAATCTAGTTGGGGAGACTTGTATGTGAACAGGGAGCAGAAGAGGCAATTATAGTTGTGTGTGTGTGTGTGTGTGTGTGTGTGTGTGTGTCTGGGGGGGATGAGATTGTGAAGAGATATCAGAGTAGGAGAAGAAGACTGAGGGCAGAGCTTTGGCTAATACTCCCACTTAAGGGAAGGGAAGGGCAATGATCACAGAAGGAGGAAAGACAAGAAAAGGAAAGTCATGGGAACCCAGTATGGAAAGAATATCAAGGAGGAGAGGATGGTCAGCACTGTTAAATATGGCTGAAAAATCAAAGAAGATAAGAACCGAAAAGTCTCCAAAGGGATCTGACAATGAGAAGGTGATTGGTTACCTTAGAAAGGGCAGTTTCTATGGGGAGGTGGGGATACAAGTCAGACATTACATGTATCATAATTTATGAAGAAGGAAGAAAAAGAGGGAGGAGGAGGAAGAGAAAGAAGAGAGGAGGAGGAGAAAGAGGGAGGAGGAGGAAGAAAGAGGAAGAAGAAAAGGAGGAAGAAGAAAGAAAGAAAAAAGAGGAAGAAGAGAAAAGGAAAAGGAGGAGGGAAAGGAAAAGAGGAGGAGAATGAGGAGAAAGAAAAAAAGAAGGGGAAGAAGATAAAGAAAAACAGAAGAAAGAAGAAGATAAAGAAGGAAGAGGAAGGAGAAGAGGAAGAACAAAGAAGAAAGAAGAGAAGGAGGAAGAAGGAAAAAAGAAGAGGAAGAAAAAGGAGGAAAAGGAATAGAAAAAATAGGAGGAGGAAGGAAAAAGAAGGAAGAAAAGAAGAAAGAAAAGAAGAAAGAAGAAAGAAGAAGGAGGAGGAGGAAGAGGAAGAGGTTCAATTGTACTATTATTAACTGGGTGGCATAAATATTTTTATTTTCTTTTTACAGAAGGAGGAAATTGAGGCAAAGAATGCTGAAGTGAGTTGACCAAGTTCTCCCAGGCAGGTTCGAACAGAGCTGAGGCTCCTTTGCCAGCAGCCTCTTTGCTCTAGTCCTCCCGCTCTCCCCAGCCCGGAGATGTCCCCATTTCCTGCACTATCATCTTCATGGCCACAAGGTTCTTCTCCGATTTTTCAAAGCTGCCTCTATGGCCTGGGCCTTTATTTCCAAATGCTTTAATGCTAAGATGCTGCCCCCATCTTCTGGGAGAGAGGGCCGTGGGACAGCCACTAATGTAACCATGCAGCTGCTTAAATCCCAGCTAGGTTAAGTGCCAGGAGGTCTTTCTGAAAACTAAATTAGAATCGGCACGCTAGCCACATTGCTTGGGCCTGAGTCAAGCTTGGTCATTTGGAGCAGATCTCTATCCACTAAGTGCCTGGGAAAATTCTCTCCCCAAGCTCGTGGCTTCCCATTTATTTTCCTGCTTCCTTATCTCCAGGTTTCCAGGACTTTGTTGACTCAAAAAAATGGCCTCAAGAATCTACCTTTCGAGGCCTTTTAATGGGATTTTCCCACATGTGAGCCTAAAAAAAGAAATAGAATTAAGGCACAGTAATAAGACTACGATAAGTTTAAGCAAGACCTAAGCCTTAGAGACTCTTGGAGTATCTAAAGATCATCAATTTAGAACTAGAAAGGACTTTAGAGGTCATCTCTCAGAACTCCTCATTGTATAAATGAAGAAACTGAGACCTAGAAAACTTAAATCATAAATAGCCCGAAGAGGTTGGGGTGATTTCCGAAGATCAAAATCTAGCTTTAAGAGGCAAGGTGGGAGGAAGCAAAACCCATCAGGAAGGCACCTTGCAGCAGGGAGTAATGAGGGGGAGGGAGGCTATACCCCTGCTACAATGGTGAGAATCGTGATGGTAGAATGGCTGACTTATACTCTTGATTTATATGGCATTTTAAGTTTGTAAAGCACTTTTCATGCATTATTTTCTTTGATCTGTGCTGATGGAAGAGATTTATATCACATTCATCCCTGCTTCCAGTGCTGGAAAAGACTTCAGAAGCCATTTCTTCTGTTAGGTACTCTTTCATTTTACAGATGAGAAAACTAAGACCTAGGAAGTTAATTGACAAGCACTCTATCCAGCTAATAAGCATCAAAGTCATCATTTGAACTCGTATCCAATTACACCAGAGCTGCTGATCTTTCCCCTGCTTACATTTGTACTTAGTGTGACACTTTATAGACACGTGTTCTGTTTCTTTAGGGACTGAGTGCCAGGTTACACGACCATGATTCCATAACCTATGGCACATAGACTGGTAGGGGAGGGGGTCCTGAGATAACATGTCAGATTAACCCCATTGGCTAAAGTGATTACACGGGGTGCCCACAGACAGAAAAGGGGAGGTAGGAGCACTGAAGATCATTCTCAAGTGGGCTATACAAGTACGTCCAAGGAGATGGGATGGGATGATACGTCGAGTAAAGAGTAACCCAAAATAAGAAACTCCCAGTTCTAGAGGCAGTCAGATGGTGCAGTGGATAGAGCACTGGCCCTGAACTCTGGAGGACCTGAGTTCAAGTCCAGCCTCAGACACTTAACATTTCCTAGCTATGTGACCCTGTTGTATTGATCAGACCCACAGTTTTAACCATTTTACAGATCTCTGTTCCATGATTTTGACAACTGAGAACCATTTTGTTATACTTGGAGCCCATCCATTTACACTCTTTATATCTTGTTTGCACACCGTTTCCACATTAGAGTGGGAACTCCCTGAGAGTAGGAACCGTTCTCACTTTACTTTGTACTCCTAGCCTTTAGCACAATGGCTGACACACAGCAGATGCTTAAAAATAATTTGTTGGCTTAATTTGACTTTGCCAATTTGAGCCTTGGAGTCTTCTGCAAAAAGTGCCGTTTGGGCTGCAGGATCTTTGGGATCTCTTATGAGACAAAAGGTTAGACAGTTCTCTTCTGAGAAGCCAGCTTTTCTGACCTTGGGAAGGCCAAGGTATCTGAGTTCCCTGATCACAATCTGCAAAAAGTAAACATTCTCTACTTCTTCCCAACCCTAACCACATGCAAACCTCCATGCACACACACAAACCTGAACCTTCACTTCTATATTATTATTTATCTGAGATCTTGAGCCTTCAATGAATCACTTGAGTAGCCTCGAATAATCACCTAACCACCAAAGAGCAGTGAAATTTTCTGGCAGCGAGAATATATGCCTTTGTAAGGAAAAAAAGAGTAGAATGTGCCCCTCATTTTCTTCTCTATTCCCCATCATCCATCGCGTTCTTGATAGCTGGGGGGGGGGAAGGCATAATCTAGAAGGTAGTGAATGAACTGAGTTTTAAAAGAAATAAGGAAATATAAGAGAAGGGGGGCATTGGGAAGGAGTGCATCCCCAGAATGGGGTGGGGTACAGAGATGGGAGATGAGGTGTATGAGGAACAATAAAAAGACCAGCTGGAAAGAGAAATGGAGGCCAGATTTTACAGGGCTGGAGATACCAGGATCAGAATGCCTTCAAATGGAAGAAAGTCACTTTGTTCTGCCCACCATAGGGGGTTTGCAAATATTCAGGATAGAGATTTTTAAAAATGATATTTTATAGAAGATTAAATGGGGCCAGTAAAAAGAAAAATGAAACCGCTGAGTTTATTTTTCTAGTTGTCAGCAGGACCATCAATACTCTTGACTACTGTTTACACAGGTGGAAGGAAGCCCCCCTTGGCTTTCCATTGATTCCATGCCTGACCATACTCAGCGCTGGCTGGACATGGGAAGCTGATGGTCTGTGGCTGCCGAGAGAAAGCCAAGTCACTCTTTGGTAAACAGGGATAGGGAATATAACTAACTGGCTTTTGGTTTCCGTCCCAAAATAGATTAAAATGTTCCTGGGATGTCTTTTTTTAATAATCAAAACTCAATGGACTTGGAATTAGAAAACCTGGAATAGGATTCTTTTTCTCCCACTTACTAGATGTGTTCTTCAGCTGATCTTCATGGACAGGTGTGCTGGGATGACAAACGATGGACAGATGGGCTGAAAGTCAACATGGCTACAGAAAGGGGTATGGCCCAATCATGGCCATCCATTCAGGGGATTCACTAAATCTCAAAGTTAGAAGGGCTTTCTCTGGCCACCTGGTCCATGGGGCTCTAAAACAGGGTCTGTTTGTGCCCTGGGAGGCAAGGCATGGATGATCCATCAATTAGAGGCTACAAAGGGAGGTTGCATCCCACCCTCCTTGCAGCTGCCAAACATGTGGCTTTGTTGTCAATACATACGTATCTATTCTTCACTGTCCAACACTTCCCGATGCCATTATCTACCCCTCTCAGATCCAAGCTTTGGCACCTTTGGGCAATTATAACCTAAACCCAACCAGGGTACCATAACAGCTGACATTCTGAAAATTCATTTTCCTCTAACCTGTATGTAGCACGTTCAATAGGAAAAAATACCAATGGAGCACAAGATAATAACAAAATTGGAGACTACTGACCAGCCCTACGCTTACTGGATAAACAGTTCTCTCTATGACGTACCCAAGTGTTTGCGAAACCTTTCTAGTCACCAAGCCTATACTGACTTCTGCATCTTTCCCTCAGTACTTCTGATTAATAAAAGTATCTTATCATTTTGCTTTAAAATTTGCAAAGCACTTTGTATATCTCACTTGATTATCTGAACAACCATAGGTACTATTATTAATCTTTTTCTTAGTGGGGAGTAACGTGAGGCCAGGTGAGTTGCCCACAACTAGTAAGTATCTGAGACAGTTTTCCTTATTTCAGGTCCAATATTCTACTCACCACCCCACCAAGTTGCCTCTGTCTTCTCGAACTAGACTAAGAGAGTCCTTGAATGAGGCTCTGCAGAAGTCCCGTGTTTTATGTGATAACAGAGTTAGGGGAAGAGAGAGAAGGGAGGGAGCCATGTTGCATGAAGAGCAACATCCCCTAGGCAACAGCATTTGGTAGTGCCTCAATGATCCAATCCAACAAGCATTTATTAAGTAGCCACTATATCAAAAACATTTTACTAAGGGCTAGAAATACAAAGACAATTCCTGACCTCAAGGAGCTTACGTTCTACTGGGGGGAATGCAACATGGAAATAGATAAATATATCAAAAATTATTTAATCTGAGAGAGCATATGAATAATTAAGAGAATCAGGTTTTGTGTCAGAGATAGTGTATGAACACATGAGCAGAGCTTTGAAGAAAGTGCCATGGGGCACAAAAGTATGGATATGGAGGTATAATGTTGAGTCCAAGCAACAGTCAGGCTGGTTGGAACCAAGGTGGGGTGAAGGGGAGTAATGTGAACTGTTTGGAAAAAGGTGGTTAGCATCCAGATTCTAAGAGCCATTCAATATCAAACTGTTTTTTCCTATATGCAATAGGAAGCCACTGAAGGTTTTTGAATAGAGGAAATGACAAAAGTCATACCTGTATTTTAGTTAAGTTTTTTTTTTCCAGCAGTAATGTCAAAGAAAGATTGGAGAGAAGAGACTGGAAACCAAGAGTCCAAATTAGAGGCTATGGTAATAGTCCAACTAAGGGGCAATAAGGAACTAAACTAGGGTGAAGGCTAGGTGAGTGCAGAGAAGGGAATGGATAGGAGATATAGTGTGGAGGAAAAATCAACAAGACTTGGCAACTGGTTAGATAGTGATAAGAGAGCAAGGTAAGGGAAATAAGAGAGAAGGAAGCTTGAGAGATTAGAAAGATGATAGCATCCTCAACAAACCAACTTGGAAAAGGGGTTAAGGCAAGGAAGTACCAAATCCTGCTTTAGATATTGTGAACTTGAGATGGGTATGGCACATCCAGGTGGAGATATCCAACAGGCAGGTGGTGATGTGGGACTGGTGTTTGGGAGAGAGCAGTGGGTTGAATATATAGATTTGGGAATCATGTATATTGGGATGTTAACTGAACCCATTGAAGTTGGTAAAATTGAAAAAGCAGTGTCATGACAACCTAAAAGGAGAGTGATGACAAGAGTTTAAAAAGCGGCAAAGCTAAAGGCAGTGCAATTATGGACTCTAACTTTTGTGATTCTGGGAAGTCACTTAATTGCACTTAGCCTCAGTTTTCTCATCAATAAAATGGGAGAAAGGATAATACTTGCAAGACCTACCTTACAGGATTATAAAGATAAAAATAAGAAAATGAATGTATGAAAATATTTTGTTATTAATAAGTTTTGTGTAAAGGCAAAGAGTTCACAACGCTAATCAAATTTACAGACTACAGGAAGTTAATATAAGAGTATCTGGGTAGACAAAAGCCCTACATAGCATTCCCCACAAGTCACTGGGGGAAGAGACTATTGCTCTCAGAGAATGTGAACAATATATCCCAGAAGCTGTGAATGGGCTGTGCGGTCTAGCGAAATCTCTGACCTTGAGATGTTCTGAAAGGACACTTGGTTTAGAGAAAGCAGAAGGAGAAGCTTATTGGTGCCTTGCCTAATTCCTGCTAGAGCTAGTACTGGAGGCAGAAGCAGCCTTGATATATGGCTGGCAAGCTTCCAAGAAAGCCTTCCCATAAGCTTTGGTGTGGGCCATGCCAGTGCACTTTCTCCTTGGTAAAGTGGCAGAGTCAGAGTTGTATTTAAAAAGTTTTTTCCCCAGCAATAGTGTCAAAGAAAGATTGGAGAGAAAAGACTGGAAGCCAAGAGTCCAAATCTGAGGAAACTTCTTAAGAATTGGTTCCCACCATGAAAAGCCATATAACCAGCTTACATATCCCTCAGTTATAGTACAAAGAATTATTTATACTCCAAGAGAGATGTCCATCTATAGATAACATCTGCCACAAGTGACTGATTGATCCCACCTTCTTTGTTGTATTGGGGAGGCAGAAGGGCTGTTTGGGAGTGATTGGATCCTTCTGTGATGGGAAGAGACAGGCAGGGCCTGGATTTGGCATAGGGAAGTAGAGAGATGATTTGCTTTTGAAATCTGTGAGAAAGTATGACCCTCTGTGGGAGGGGAGGGAAGACTCCTTATCACTTTTGTCCCTATGCTATTTAAGTACACATCTTTTACTCTGAACATGTTGCCTTCTGATTGATTGGTTGGCTGGTAAAAAAGAACCTTGGTGGGGGCTCATGCTTTGTTATCTTATATGTTACAAACACGAAAGAGCTTTTGGAGGACCTGTGCCTCAAGTTGCCTAGGCTACCCTAAGAGAGACAGTTAATAACTGGATGACATAATGAGGATTCACCAATGGGTGCAGATTACTGTTGAAAATGGATCATACCATTTTAAGGGATTGTAAATTCCCATTCTTTGGGGGTATTTAAATAGAAGTGGAAGACCACTTGGTGGATTTGTAGACGGGCTGGACTAGATTACCTCTGAGTCCTCTTACACTGGTGAAATCCCACCACTTATGCCAAAGATGGGATGTAGGGTTTGGAGAAAAATTGTTTCCTTTGTCCTCGGACTTCCTGAGAATCTGTTTTAACTTTCACGTTGCCAGGGCTAGGCCAAGACCTCTCTATTTTGGGGTACCCCCTTCATTGCCTTTCCCTTTTCTACCCAGAAATTCTCTGCCACTATTGCCCATTCCCCATCACTGAGAAGAACTGAAGTGATGAGGGCTATCACTTCCTGCACCCTCCCTACAGCCTGTTTCCTCCCCTAAACACAGTGTGGACAGCCTGGAGAGGGGAAGATGAAGGAACAAAGGGAAGGGAGGAGACCCTGCTGGTCCTTTCCCCAGTAATCAGTAGTCATGGGCAGAGGAGACCGTGTGGAGTGGGGGGACCTCCGGCCTGTTGTGCTGATTACTACCATTTCTGCCATCTTGTTCGATAATGAAATCCGCCAATTCTATTCTAAGGACAGTTCATAGCAGGGCATTTCCTCCTCTGGAATTCAGGTCTTTGCTCCAAAATTTATTCCTCTCCTCCGTGGTGTGTAGCAATTACTCACGGCTCTGGAACACTGCATTTCACACAGAACAGGGTTTAGGGTTCAGCCAAAGGACACAGAGTAAATCATCCAGCCTCTGAAAAGCAAATGGTCTCATCTCGGCTAAGTTATGTATTTGCAAGAACATCAGGCAGATTTGAAATATAAATGGAGCTGAGCTGAGAGAAAAGCCAGTTGGAGAGGCACCCCCACTCCCCCAAGGAGCCCCAAACATCCTCCCCCCCCTCGGGAGTACAACTGCACTTGGAGGATGTCCATCTCAAACAGCCTATTGGCGGCAGGACCTCTGCTGATTCACCACACTGTAACATTTAGGGACCATTGAGTCCAATCCTCATATGGGCTAGTCTACGGTCTTCTCGTCATCCTGGTCATCCTTTTCTGAATACGCTCCTGCTTGTCTACACTCGTGATGGTGATGATTTATCTGACAACGTATATTTATTATGCAGCCACTATGTGCCAGGTACAAAGAAAGATAAAAAAACAAGGAAGCCCTGCCCTCAAGGAGCTGCCAGTCTAATGGGGGGAGACATCTATATACAAACAAGATAAAGATAAGATAAACTGGAGATAATCAACAGAGAGAAAGCATTCATGGAGGGGGAATCCAGAAAGGTTTACTGCAGAAGGCAGAACTTTAGCTTGGGACTACAGGAACCAGGAGGCAGTGATGAGGAGAGGGGAAGTTCCAGGCCTGAGGGATGGCCGGTGAAAATGGACATAGTGCATCCCTAGGGGATCACGTTACCGGAGGGCCGATTGTGGCGTCGTGAGAAAGAGGAAGATGGGAAATGGAAGATGGGCTTTAAATGCAAACGTGAGGACTCTATGTCTGGTCTCAGAGATGAAAGGGAGACGAACAGGAATGTGACCCGGTCAGACCTCTGTTTTGAGAGGATCAATTTGACAGCTAAGCGGAGGCTGGATTGGGATTGGGAGCGACAAGGCAGCCAGACCAACGGGAAGGCTGTTATACTAGTCCAGTTAGGCTTCTCACCTTCCTCATTCCCAAACATTTTGTCAGCCTTAAAAGCAAGATTTCCAGACTCACCAAGGTACCATCCAAGAAATTTCACAAAGGAGGGGTACCTATTCTGATCAGTCTCAGGATGAGGACATAATTATCTTCATCACTATCACCATCATCTTCATCACCATCATCACCATCACCACTATCACCTTCATCACATCATCTTCATCACCATCACCACCACCACCATCACCACTACCACCATCATCATCACCATCACCATCATCCCCATTATTTTTATCACCACCATCATCATCACCATCACCACCAGCATAATTTTTATCACCACCATCACCATCACCACCATCACCACTACCACCACTACCACCACTACCACCATCATCACTATCTCCATCATCCCCATTATTTTTATCACCATCATCATCACCATCATCTTCATCACCACCATCACCACTATCACCATTATCATCACCATCACAACAGCTAACTTGAAACTTTGATATGACACTTTAAGGTTGGCAAAACTCTACGTTTGTGTTGTGTCATGATCCTCATGACAACCCTGTGTGGCAGGTATAATTATCCCTACTTTAGAGGTGGGGAACCTGAGGCTGACTTTGCACACAGAACATAATAATGCTTATTGGTTGATTGATTCTTAGAGAGGTTAAAAGGCTTGTCTAAGACCTCATGAACAGTAAGGGTCTCATGTGAGATTTGAAGTCAGGTTTTCCTGGATCCAAATCTATAAGAATCACAGTACTAGAAAATCCTTGATGATAAAAGGCCTCAGAAGCCATATGATCTGGCTCATACTTGAGCAAAACTTTTTGAGAAAAGTGTATTATTGGTCATCCTGACTTTATTTAAAAACTTCCAGTGAGGAGGAACCTTCTACCTTGACCAAACTCCCTTTCAAGTAGCCCTAATTATTATCAGATTTTAAATACATAAAACAAACTTGACTTTCTGAAACTTCTCACCATTGCAATTAATTGAGCCCTCTGGGACCCCGCAGAATGAGCCTAATCTCTCTTCCACATGACAGCTCTTCAAATTCTTGAACACAACTGACATGGCCCCCCTGGGTCTCCTTTTGTTTATAAGAAACGTTCCCTCTTCTTTCCCCAATCCTCACATGGCGTGTTCTCTACTGTGCTTATTATTCTGGTCACCCTTTTCTGCACATGCTCCGGCATATCTTGGAGTCTGAGAAGTGTGGTATCCAGAAGTAAATACAGCCTTCCTCCTGTGGCCTGATTGGAACAATGTGTATTGCAGAATCATTCAGCCTAGGAGGGAATTAGCTTTTTGCATTGTCATGCTATGATTCTGACATATTGAGCTTGCAGTCCACTAAAACCTCCCCTTTTTTTTCAGATAAATTTCTTGCCTAGCCGTGCCTTCCTCCTGCTGAATTTATGGAATTGATTTCTTTTTAGAAAGCTGTGCATCCAATTTTACATTTTTTTCTTGTTAAAATTTCTTTTTTGGCCCAATATTAAAGCCTGCCAAGATACTTTGGGATCTTATTATCCTATGACTGAACGAGTTAACTAACCTTCCAAGTTTTGAAATATCTGGAAACATGACCAGAATGCCACATATACCCTTATCTGTGACACTGATAAAAATGCTGAAAAACACTGGGCCGAGGGCAGATACCTGGGACACTTCCTAAGGTTCGTCTCTCTAGGGTGATATTGCTCCAGTAAAATAAAATCTCCTTTGGGGATATCTTCAAATCATCTCAAGTCAAGTCAAATCAAATCAAATCAACAAGCATTTATTAATACATCACGGATTTGGTTAATGGCCATGGAACCCTGGGTGGGTATTGTACCATGATGGTGCCATGGACTGACAGAGAATGAAGTGACGTGCTTGGAGGATGGAAAAAAGCATCCCCCTTCTGCCTTTTAGCCACCTGGGACAAGCCCCACTTCTCCTATGTCAGGTACAGCTCTGGACATCCTATATTACCAATAAAGAAGAAAAAATTCTTTTAATTTAAATCCTTTAGGCTACATTAAAGTCACAAGACTAGACAAATGAAGTTACTAATCACCTATCATATGTCAGGTACTGTGCTATGCATTATGGATACATACAAGGGAATAAGTGAATACGTTTTGGGTCCACTCATTTAACCAGTTTTAAATCCACCTAATTCTCTTAATTATCCATATATCTCTAACTTACACAGATAAAAGATTCTGTCCAACATATTGAGGAACTCCAGGTATATGTTTCCAACAAAATGGTGTACTGGTCTGCCCATCCAATTCAAAGAACTTTAAATTGTCAAGTTGGAAACGACTCTAGAAACCATTCAGTTCAGCCCCTATCTGAATGAGAATTCTCTCTATAGCATATCTGACATATGGTCACCCAGTCTTTAGCTGATGGCCTCCAATGAAGAATAATCTAGTGCTTCATAGTAGCAGCCTACTCCATTTTTGAAAGCTTTAACTGTGAGGAAGGTTTCTCCTTATCTCTAGTCTAAATTTGTCTCTTTGTGCCTTCTACTCCTCTTTCCTGGTTCTGTTCTGGGGATCTAAACAGAATAAGTCCAATTCCTCTTCTGCAGATATGTGAGGGTGACTAATCTCCCCAACTCCTTCAAACACCATGACTGAGTCATCAAAGGACATGGCTCTCATAGTCCCTTCTTGTTGGAGCCATGCTTGCATTGGGTTTTGAGTTTGAGTTGGGATTGCTTCTGTTTCTAAATACAAAGGAAAAAAAGACCTTTTATATATTGGGAATTTTGCAGAGAACCAAAATAATCTTGCCAGTGAGCAAATCTTCCCCTCTTTCCAGAAGAGAGAGGAGTTTCCTCTCCTGGGCTTCTCTGGTGCCTCCCTCAGCCATCCATCACACGTTGCCTCCTTTCAGCCTCCTTGGATGGGGTCCATCTCATTGACAACTTCTCTTCACCATTGCTTCCTGATCTTCTTCTTATTTATGATCATAGGTCTCCACTCCCTGATAAGCATTTTAATGTTTTTTTCCTAGTGAGTTAAAGAGCACTGAAATAGAGAATCATCTTCCACCAATGCAAGTACAGCTTCTTTGTAACTTAGTCTTCAAAGTTTCCTGGAGCACTGCCAGGTGAAGTCACCCAGCCAGGAAATGTCAGAAGTGGCTCTTCCTGACTTTAAGGCTGGTTCACTCTACTCTCTGATGCCTTTCATATGAATATTATTGCATTAATTATGAAATTTCTCCTTCCTTCCCTTTTTTCTCCCTTTCTATTCTCCTTTCTTGTCTCCCCCTGCTCTCTTCCCTTCCCCCTTTTGCTCTTCTCTCCTTGCCCTTTCTCTTTTCTCTTTCCTTTCCTTCTCTCTTCTCTTTCTCCATTTCTTCTCTCCTTTCTCTTCCCTTTCTAATTGGGTATGCCTTTGCACAAGACTACCACTAGGGTATGCAGTCAGGCAATTTTTTTTTGGTCAGCCTTTGTCTATATAAACAATTTGATTATATATTTTTTTGCAAAATTCATGGATCCATATAAGGTATACTTATCTATTAATGAAGATTTAGAATAATGGGTAGAGATGAAGTGCTATGGATTTGTTTATTTTCCAATCAGGGATCTCTTCATAATGTGGGCAGGGCTTTCAGTTGCTCTAGAACTAGTTGTTCTAGTTGCAAAGATAGGTGGGTACCAATAGCCAAGCTCACCCAATTCTAAAAACTGTGCTCCTTATCCATGCTAAAGAAAACAATCTGATGTCATATTCTTTTGACTGAAGCAGCAGGATATCAGCTTTGGTGGCTGTGTCTCTCAGCAGAGACCTGGTATCTGAGATGGTAGAGGAAATGGAGAGTCTCCATACATGGCCATAATTTTACTAACTAAATAATGATACTCATTTCAGACAATCATATTCACCAACTGTGCAAAGGTTTTTGTCTAAATCCTTCTGATAAATTTCTATCTTCCTTATGGCTAGTTAATTGTTTTTGCAGTTGGAAAGGGGTTGCATTTTTATATGTTTAACAAATGAATTCAAAACTCTTGGAAGATTTTTAAGTCGTTTAGAAGACTGCTTTCAAGTTTTTAAAGTCTGAAACTAGGAGAAATTTTATTGGTGACAGGCACATCATTTTCAGTAATGAAAACTTAGTTTTTAAATGTCTTGTTAATTGTGATGGCTTCATACTATCATTAACTAATATCTCAAGGCACAAATATATACTTGAGGTGAAGTCTAGCATTAAGAATAATGAGTGTAAATTCATATTCCAAATAATTTTCTTGATGATTTTGAATTTTGGGGAGGAGGAAAATGTCTTGTCAAATATGATTAGCTTGCCATTGTTTTTGCTTCATAATGGATCTGACAAAGAGTTGGTAGCAGGAGTAGGAGGGGCGTCAGCTCTATCTTTTTTTTTTCTCAGTTAACTGTGTTTGCATTATTAAATTCGCGTGAATCTTCAGTTTCTTTGTAGAAAACTTTTGAATCTACTTGTCCATCTACTGAAAGTTAGTTTAGTTAAAACATCTGGAGGCATCTCATGATGGGCAAGGTTGTTGCTGAGGAGATGGAGCAGAGGGGAGAAGGGGTTGAGTTGGAAGCGAGAGAAGGGAAAGATCGAAATGGCAGGTGGAAGTGAAATTTATAAAGGGGTTCTCTCTTTTGTGAAGAATATCCTGGAGGCTCCCCCCAATTCTTGTCCCTCACCACTCCTAGAGCAGCTTCTTGAGTGGCAGCTTGGCCTAAGAAGGTAAGGTTTATTGGAGGGTGAAAATTTACTGTTTAAAATAAAAGATCGGGGCATTTTTGGCAAGAGAGGTCTGCCAGCTATATTCTCCCCGGGGAACATTGCTTAATATATATATATTGAGCCAAATAATATTTTCATTCAGAGTTAATGACCCATGAATACCTGAGTGAACAAGTTCTACTTTAGCTGTGAATGATTTGTGAAATACCTCATTAAACCCTGTTAATAAGCAGATTGTCTGACATGAGGCCCTCAGCTCTCCAAACAAGCAATAAGGACATAGCCCTGTGATAATTGATGTTCTCAGGAGAGTCTGATCTATCGGGGGGCCTCAGACAATGAGACCAGGTTCTCTATACCACTAAGAGGTAACTGAACTTGAAATGAGAAGGGGGATGGTAGCTAATTAGTAGCTCCCAGTGAAAAATTAACAAGATGTTAGCATCTTTGGTCAGAAAGGCCCTCAGAGGTCATCGGTCTACCCACTATTCAATACATGAATCTCCTTTACAACATTACTAAATATTTGAATACTTAACAGTGAGGGGAAACTCACTACTTCCTGAGATTGCCTGTTCCACTGATGGACAGTCATTCGATACTGAGTAAAAACCAGCTTCAGCATCACTTTCCCCAAATGATTTCCATTCGACATCTTTTATCTCCTACACAGTGCCTGGCACATTGCAAATGGTTATTAAAGAAACGAATGAATCACAGAATGTCAGAATTGGAGGATAACTCTGGCAAGTGGTCAGCCAGTTTGTGCCTGAAGCCCTCTGGTGACAAGGAAATCACTCTCAAGTGAGCATGTCCCTTATCTGCTCTGTCTCACTCTATAAAATGGGTATTTGTTGAATGATATTTGTTAAAATTTATTTTTAATTCCAAATTTAATAAAAAAAAACCAAATGAAATAAACATCCCCACCTATTATATATAAGATAACAGATCTCTGTTGAGTACAGAGTGCTTTTCTTTCTAAGTATATATAGCCAGGTCAGAATGAATGCAAAATTCAATTTTGTGTGAATTATATAATGATTCCAGGTCACATTTAATTCAAGCCAAAACTTGAATAATATGACACAGACACATCCAAAGTTTTTACGTGCTGCTACATAATGACTCTGCCATTCTTTATCCTTATATTGTTTGAGAATATTATTTGGTTCACTATATATTAATATATTTTTACATATCATTGTATAATGTCTTACCAACAGTTGTATTAATTCTTTTATTTAATTTTTTTTCTTGTTGTTTTGGAGGCAATTAAGGTTAAGTGACTTGCTCAGGATCACACGGCTAATGAGTGTCTGAGGCTGCATTTGAATACAGCTCTTTCTGATGACAGGGATAGTGCTCTATCCACTGTACCACCTAGTTGCCTGTGTTCATTCCCTTAAAGAAAATCTGTAACAAAATGGACAAAGGGAAAAATACTGCTCCCCCCCCACACACACACAAAAGAAGAAACTTGTTCTTACATTAGAACAAAAGCCTGATGTAATTGAATGGCATGAATGTGGTCAGAGCAACTCAAAAATAGGATGAAGTGTTGTAATGCTTGAATCTGTGATATGGAATATTAAAAGAAAAGGGAAAGGTGCCCCAGCTTCTTGTGGTTTGCAAATGAGTGAAAGGAATATAAATGTTAAGGGTGAGAGGAATGGAACATCTTTTAGTTATGTGGATCGAAGACTGCAATAAAATGAAATAGATTCCTTTTAACAGAGCAGCCATTCAGACAAAGGCTTCAAGTTTATTTAAGGCAATGAAAGAAAATGGAAATGAAGTGGATAGCGCAGAAACTTTTTACAGCAAACGTCGGTTGATTTGATCACATTAAAAATTGAGTTCAATTGTATAATGTTAAAATTCCCAGAGAGGTAGTGAGTGCACATGAAAGCGTGGCATGTTAATACCCAATGTTTTGAAGAAAATAATTGAAGAAGATGGATACACTGATCAACAAATTTTTAAGGTAGATGAAATAGGCTTAATGTGGAAAAAGATACCTTCTAGGACTTACATTTCTAAGAAAGAAAAAAACTCAACACGGATTTCACTATCTAACACTATTAATGAGAGGAAATACAGAAGGGGATTTCCAATGAAAGCCAATGTTTATGCTTATTTATCGGTTTTCAAATCTCTGTGCTCTGAGGAGTCGCAACTGTTAATTGCTTCCAGGTCTTTGTGGGTAAAATAAGAAAGCATAATTGACCAAAGCTGTTTTTGAAGACTAATTTTCAAGTTTCAGCTCAGCTGCTGAAAAATATTGCAAGGACAACAAGATCTTGTTTAAAATATTACTGATTTTAGATAATGCCCCAACCAATCCCTTGGTTCATGATGTGAGAACATGAGCCTGGAAATTTGCCAAGATGTGGCTAAAGCTCTCTGGACCCAGCAGCACATTTATAAAGAATTAAAGAAAGATAAGAGAAGATGGGTGAGTCTATGCTACTTACCGTTTGAAGTGACGAGAACAACATTTTCATTGTATCATTTGTGTATATTAATCTTTTGGTATAATATTCAGTCATTTAACATTTTTCTAATTCTGCCTCGTATAGCTACTCCCTTCCTTAGTAGCAAACTTAATCAGAAATGCATTCTTCTTTTCTTTTGCTGTTATGTGCCCTCTGGGACTAAGTAGCACAGGACCAATCCCCTTTCTGGGAGATCACCTTTAAAATCCTTGAAGGCAGCTCCTATACACTGACCATGGTCCCTCTTCTCCAAACCAATCATTGCCAAATTTCTTTTGATAACAATAATGGCCCTTGTTAAATTGTCTTTTAAGTTTGGGCCATCCCTTTCCTTGTAACAACTCTTCACATACTTTATTAAACCAGCCTTGTGAACTGGGCCCCATTTTACAGATGAGGAAGTGCAAATTCAAAGAGATTAAATGATTTATGTAGTCATACAGTCATTTGCTGTCAAAATTGGGGCTTAATCCAAGTTTTTCTGATTTCACACATGTCTCCCGACTCTACCCATTACACCATACTTCCTTTTGACTCAGCATGCTTTAAAAGTCCTTTCTCCATTCTGATCCCTTTCCTCTCTAAGTCTACTAGATTAGTGATTTCTTTTTCCAAAATTGAGTCCCATTGCTACAGCTGTGCTCTGGCTAAGACTATCCTCTCATTCTGTTTGTATTTCAGCTAGAAAGATCAGCAGCACAAGATCCATTGACATAAATGGCACCTAACCTCCTATTCATGTCTCTGTCTGGGCCAAGTAAGAAGGTCTTATTTAGAGGGATGAGCATTTTAAGTGCATCTTGACCCTAAGGAAACAGAAGTATGAGAAAAAGATGGAAATAACCCAGTTCCACAACATCAGTATCATCCTTGACTCCTTAACTCTGCCTCAGCCTACAAAATTCACTAAGTAGCTAAATCTTGCTATTTCTATTCTCTACAACATCTTCCAAATCTGTACTCTTGTTTTTCCTCACAGCCATAACCTCCCTGTTTCAGCCTTTTATTTTTTCTCACTTGGACTATTGTAACAGTCTCCTAATTTGTGTCTCTGTCTCATATCTTTTCTCTCTGCAATCCTCCCTCCACAGTTGCAAAAATGATCTTGCCAAAGTGTGTCTGGAGGAGGTAGAGTCAACATAATGGTGCAGCAGGAAGCAGTGGCTCTCTTACCACATAGTCTTCACAATGATATAGAAAATGCACCAAGTCACATCGTGATTGGGAAATCTAAGAAACCAAATCACAATGAGTGGTTTTTCTTTTTTTATATAATAGCTTTTTTATTTTCCAAAATACATGCAAAGATAGTTTTCAATATTCACCCTTGCAAAACCTTGGAGTCCATATTTTTCTTCCTCCCTTTCCATCTTCCATTTCCCCTAGATAGCAAGTAATACAACATAAGTTAAATATGTGCAATTCTTCTGAACACATTTCCACCTTTATCATGATGTATAAGAAAAAATCAGATCAAAAGGGGAAAATGAGAGGAAAAGACCAAGCAAACAACAACCACAACAAAGGTGAAAATACTATATTGTGATCCACATTCAGTCCCTACAATCCTCTTTCTAGATGCAGATGGCTCTCTCCATCACAAATCTATTGGAACTGGTTTGAATCATCTCATTGTTGAAGAGAGCCACATCCATCAGAATTGATCATCGTATAATCTTGCTGTTGCTGTGTATAATGATCTCCTGGTTCTGCTCATTTCACTTAGCACCAGTTTCTGTAAGTCTCTCCAGGACTCTCTGAAATCATCCTGCTGGTCATTTCTTACAGAACAATAATATTCCATGACATTCATATACCATAACTTGTTCAGCCATTCTCCAATTGATGGACAGCCATTCAGTTTCCAGTTTCTTGCCACTAAAAAGAGCTGCTACAAACATTTTTGCACATGTGGGTCCTTTTCCTTCTTTTATGATCTCTTTGAGATACAGACCGAGTAGAGACACTACTGGATCATAGCATATACTCAGTATCATGGCCCTTTGAGCACAGTCCCAAATTTGACCGCAGATTGTTTATCTTTTTGGAGCTATCTAGTAAAGCTGATGGATCCTTTCTTAGATTTGTGCTTTAAAATGCACAAAGAAAGCACAGGACATTTCCAGAGAGCCCAACTTGAGTGAGGTAGTTATCTCTCTCTCTCTCTCTCTCTTTTTTTTTTTTTAGAAACCAGACTATGACTCCAAGTCAAGAATCCCTGTTCTAAGATCCCAAGTTCCAGATTGACTGTGACATTCTTCACTAGAGATGTTTCTCACACTAATCATTCCCAAGGCTAGAAGATTAAACAAAAACCAAAAACAACAGCAACAAGAAGCTCAACATAAAAAGCTATTATAATAACAGAGAAACTCTAGACACAAACTTAGAAAGAGAATGACTCAAAAAACCTACAAGAAAAACTTCAAAGCAAAATATAGTGTGGGTACAAGTCCAACCAGTATATCTGGAAGAGAGAAAGTAAGAGTTAAAAAGGAGTTAAATTGATTTTTTAAAAAACAAAATGAGAACAGCAAAGGAAAAAAAAATGAGAAAAGAAATGAGAGCTATGGAAAAAAGATATGGAGAGAGAACTGACAGCTTGGAACAAGAGGCATAAAACCTTACCCAAGAAAATTGCTCCTTCAAAATTAGAATTGATCAAATAAGAGTTCATGACTCCATGAGGCATCAACAAATATGAAAAGAGAGCCAAAAGAATGAAAAATAGAACAAAATGTAAGGTTTCTCATAATGACTGAACAGATCAAGGAGAGTTAATTTAAGAATCATTGGACTGCTCGAAAGCCATGATCAAAAAACAAACAAACCTAGATATACTATTTCAAGAAATCATAAAATAAAGCTGCTTAGTTTCTTAGAACTAGAGGGCAAATTAGAAATAGAAAGGATGTATTAGTGGTAGAGCACTTGCACTATAATATTACTGAAGACAAAAGATTTAAACTTACAAACAAGAATAACTTGCCCTGCAAAACTTTGTCTAATTCTGTATGGGGAAAACGAACCTTTTAATGAAATAGAGGTCTTCTTAGCATTACTGATTAAGATACCAGAGGTGAGTAGAAAATTTGCCATATAAACATAGGAATGAAGAAAAGCATAAAAAGATAAAGGACTAAACAAGGATAATGTGTTCACGTTCTTATGCATGGAAATGATACATGTAGCCCCTAAGAACTTTAACATCATCAGGAAACATATATTGTGTTTCATTAAAAAGAAGACCTTAGTATGATTCTAGTATGTTTGGATGATCATAAAGTAAGTAAATGGAAGAGAAAAATCGGATGGAGGAAAAAATAGAAAGAAGTGGGGGGATAGTGTCTCATAAATGGTGTGCAAAGAAGTCTAAACAACAAGAAAGAGGAGTTGGGAAGACTACATGATACTTCAACCTAACTCTCAGCAAAATTGGTCAAAGGAGGGAAAATACACACACACACACACACACACCTACACATGCAGAGATAGAGACAGAAAGGCAAACACAGAGAAAGGGAGAAAGAGAGAGAGACAGACAGACACAGAGAAAAGAGACAGAGAGAGGGGTGAGGAGGGAAGGAGAGAATGAGGAAGAAAGGGGAGTAAGGGAAGGAGTAAGAAAGAGAGAGGGATAGAATGGGAGAGAGAGAGAGTTGAATACAGAGATACATTTAACTCAAGAGCAAAACAAGAGAAAGGGTTAAAGGAAAGGAAAGGAAAGAATAAGAGAAAGGGCAGATTAAGGAAGGGATTAATCAGAAACAAAACTCAAACTTTTGAAAAGGGAGCAGAAAACAAAGAGCAGGAAAAGTTTAAGAGAATAGGATAGAAGGAAATACACAAGTAACAATATAACTAAATGTAAATGGATTGAACTCACCCATAAATTGAAAGAGGATAGCAGAATGAATTGTAAACCCCAATCCAACAATATACTGTTTACAAGAAATATATTTGAAATAGAAAGATACACACAGTATTAAAATATGAGTAAGAGCAGAATATATCATACTTCATTTAAAAAAGGCAGGGGTAACAATCATGATCTCAGACAAAGCAATAACAACAACAAAAAAAGATCTAATCAAAAGAGAGATACTGAGAAACTAGATTTTCCTGAAAGGAACCAGAGACAACTAATTCATATCAATACCAAACACATATGTGCCAAATGACACACCATAAATATATTTAAAGGAAAAATTAAATGAATAATAGGGAGAAATAGGCAGTTAGGTGGGCCTCACATAGAATGTAAGGCATGGAATCAGGAAAACCTGAGTTCACATCTAGCCTCTTGACAGTTACTAGCTGCATGATGCTGAGCAAGTCAGTGAGTCTTGTTTGCTTCAGTTTCCTCATCTGTAAAATGAGCTGAAGAAGAAAGTGTCAAATCACTGTAGTATCTTTTTGTCAGAAAAAATCCAAACGGGGTCATGAAGAGTCAGACATGCCTAAAATGATTGAACAACATGTGGAGAAATATACAACAAAACTATGAAGTGGGGGATCTCATTTTATTCTTTTATGATCTAGATAAATGTCATGCATGCACGCATGCATGCACATACACACATACAGAGAAATGTAGAGAAGATTTTACAAAAGTTAGAGATGTTAGATTTCTGGAGGATATTGAATGGGAATAGAAAAGAATATACTCAATTCTCAGATGTGTATAATACCATCACAAAAAATGACCACTTATTAGGGCATCAAAACCTTATAAACAAATGTAGAAGTGAAAAAATATTAAATAAGTCTCTTACTGATCACAATGCAATAAAAGTTATATTAAATATATATATATAAATAAATATAAATCATTTTAAAGCAATGATTAAAAATTAATTGGAAACCAACTTATCCTGCAGGAATGGTGCATTAAAGAATAAATCATAGAAGCAGAAGCAACACATAATTTCCTTAAAGATAATGACAACAAAGGTACAACATGACAAAATTTTGGAGATTCAGCCAAAGCATTTTTAGGGGAAATTTCTATCTCTAAGTGCTTAAATCAATAAAACAAAGAAAAGAAGATCAACAAACTGGACAAGCAACTAAAAACTCTTATAAAACAGAAATTCCCAATTAAACATTAAAATGAAAACTAAAAATCAAAGGAAAAAATAGCAAAATTTAAAGTAAAAAACAGCAACAATGAATTAATGAAGATTACTAGGAGCTATCTTTTTTAAAGAGGAGGAGACTTTAAAATAGACAAGCAATTAGCTAACTTGGTTTTTAAAAGAAAGAAGAAAACTAATTTACCAGTATCAAAAATGAAAATAAGGTGAATTCACATCCAATGAAGAAATAAAAGAAATGATTAAGAGCTATTTTGCCTAATTATGCCAAGAAAACTGATGATCTAAATGAAATAGATATATTTATAAAAGAAATGAGTTTCCCAGATTAAAAGAACAGAAAACAAAAGATTGAAATTAAACTTAGCTTGAAATTAAACAAGCCTTAAATTCATTCCCAAAGGAAAAAAAAATCTAAGATCAGATGCATTTGTATGTGAATCTTTTCAAAAATTTAAGAGATAATTAATTCCAATTACTATTTGAAAAAAATGGGAAAACCTAAACTAAGAAGAGTTGAAACAGAGGGGAAAAACTATATAGACTGATATACTTAATGAATATTGATGCAACAATTTTAAATAAAATGTTATCGAGGAGATTATTACCACAAAGATTTTACACTGTGACCAGGGTGGATTTATATTAGGAATGCAAGATTGTTTCAATATTAGGAAAATTATAAACACAATTTACCATATTAATTACAAAGTAGGGTGAGCTAGGCGGTGCAGTGGATACAGCACCAGCCCTGAAGTCAGGAGGACCTGAATTCAAATCTGGTCGCAGACACTTAACATTCCCTAGCTGTGTGACCCTGGCAAGTCACTTAACCCCAATTGCCTCAGGAAAAAGCAAAAAATAAAAATAACAAAGTAGCAAAAATGATATGATTATAGCAAGAAAAGATACAATTAGCTTTCTTGTTAATAACCTTCAAAAAAGCACAGGAATAAATAGTTTTCCTTAATATAAGTAATATCTACCTAAAACCAAATGCCAGCATTATCTGATGTGGGGATAATGGGAGGATTACATATGGGGTAAGGCAAGGATGTCCATTTTCAATTCAGTATGAGAAATGCTAGTCAAAGCAATAAAACAAGAAAAAGAAATCGAGGAAATAAAAATAGGGAAAGAGGAAACAAAATGATCATTTTCTGTAAATGATTCAGTGGTTTGCTTAGAGAATCTTGGAGTCAACTAAAAAACTAATTGAAACAATAACTTCAGTAAAATTGTAGAAAACAAAATAAAACCCTACAAATTAAGAGTATCTCTGACTATACATACTGCTAAAGGATTTGTTTTTCTTACTTTCTCAATTGAAACTGGGAGGTAGGAAAGAAAGAGAATTCAGACCTGAAAATAAAATAAAATTGAATTTTATAAAAAAGTACCTGAGTGACCTCATCATTCTCCTACTCAATAAAATCCAGTAGCTCAAATATGAATTCATCTGTTTTGCATTTAGAGCACTTCATGTACTGGCCCCAACCTTCCTTCATCTTCCTTCCTTCCTTGTCCATAGTGACGTAGTCACATCCCATTCATATTCCCACCCATTGTGAATTCTCCTTTCCTTCACAAATTATCAATTTATCTTGTATTTCCCCTTCTACATCCACATCATGCTGCTTAGCTAAGTGCTTTCCAAATATCATCCTATTTAGTTCTCCCATCAATCCTAGGAAATAGGTGCTGTTATGATGACTATTTTGCAATTGAGGAAACTGAGGTAGATAGAGATAATGACCTGACTGGTTCACACAGCTAGTAAGTGTATGAGTCTGGATTTGAACCATAGTTTTCTGATTCCAAGTCCAATGCTCTGAATACTAAACAATTAGCTTCCTAGTATGTAAATTCTCCAAGAACAGGGCATTTTGTCTTTGTATCCATAACATCGAGCACTGTAATCACACACCAGAGATTAAAGCAGTGATGGGAAGCTGATCTGGAGTTTCACTGGTTTAGGGAACACTCAGATGAGAAAACTCCAATTTAGTCCCTAGGCATTTAAGCACTCATCGGGTACATGTTCAGCTCTAACATTGTGGGTTGCATCTTCTTAGTACTCAGCATCCTTTGAGAGCCGTCCGGGGCACTGTGATTTGTGATTGTCATGGCAACAATATATGTTAGAGCTTGCACCCAGGTCTTCCTGACTCTGAGGCCAGTGATCTAGCCATGATTCCATCGGTGCCTTTCAAAGCATGTTACAGATACTTGACAAATGTTCACTAAATGAATGAACATAGGTTTTGCCATGTCTCTTAGTGACTAATGTTGGAAATTCAGGGGAAATGCAGAACGATGCAACAACTTCATCATCATCATCAACATTACTTCTACCGTTGCCATCACCATCACCACCATTACCATCATCACCACCATCATTACCACCACCACCATTATCACCATCACCATCATTACCATCACCATCATCCTCATCCTACTGCTCCTCATCAAAGCTAACAATTATCCAGCTCTAAGTTTGTGAAGCAATTTATATTTGCCATTTGATTGGAACAGAAAGTATTTTGCCTTAAAATACAGAATTTACCTGCAATCTGAAGAATGGATTGCCTCATTGGGTAAAGAGTTCCCCATCACTGGAGGTCTTTGAGTAGACTCTGTACAACCACTTGTTGAGTTTTTTCAGGCTAGTTTATGATTTAAATAGGGGTAGGTATGGATGACTTTTGAGGTTTCTTCCAGCTCTGCTAATCTCTGAGTTTTTCCAAAGTGTTCTAACCCATAGGCAGACACAGAGAACTCCAGGAGTTAGATTCTTTTCATTTCTCCATTTTTTTTCCCAAAAATAACAGTGGAATTAAACACACACACACACACATTCTCATTTGCCTTTGGATTTGCTCTTAAAGCGGTCAACACGTGGCAATGGAAGCAGAGCTTCTGGCCGATCGTATGTTTTCCAATAATGAGCCAAAGCGCGGGGGATAGCATAGAAGCAGTGCCAAGGGAATAACAATTCAGACGCAGAAAAAAGCATCTATAAATGGGTTTTATCCCCAGCAGCGTAGCTAATTTTATCCTGATTACAGTTTTTAGCATTCGGAGAAAATTGGGCTGAAAAATACTGTGTTCTCCATCCTCACTGATAAACAGCATTTCTTTATTATGGGTTAGAAATAGGCCATGGTCCAATTGGTAGTGGGGGGTGGTGAGGGTAGGAAGGCTAGCGTGGGTCTTTCTCCCACTTGGATGATTGCTCCCACTGTTAAAACGTCATTGACGTTGAACCTAAGAAGATTCGACTCTTTGCCAACACCTTTGGTGGCAATTCTATTACTTAGGTTGTTGGGAGCTCAGAGAGATCCACAGTCTCTTTGGGGTTCTTCAGAGAACACTAGGAGCAGAGGAACTCATCTGATAGCTAGCTGGAATAGTTAGTAGAGATGCAGGACTTGGAGGCAGGAAAAGCTGATTTTGAATTACTTCATCTCTCTCTGCCTCAATTTACTCATTTGTAAAATGGAGGTGATTTTAGCACCTATTAAATAGGATTATTGGGGAGGGCTGAAATAATTTCTATATATATATATGTGTGTATATACATACATACATATACATAAATACATATGTAAATGTGTATATACATATATACACATTGTATATGTATATAGTGTTTTGCAAATCTTAAAGGATGATATAAATGCTATTTTTATTGTAATTATTATTATTCTGGAACCACCTTGCCAGCAGTTTTACCTACATAAACCTTGAGAGAGAGATTCTTCCATTCAGACACTCACTCAAGCATCTGTTTTGCTCTGTCATACTTTATTTTGGTGATTCTAGACATATTGGACCTTAATTCTGGAGCTCAAAGGGAGTCAGAAGCTGTCTAATCCAAACCCTTCATTTTACAGAGAAGGAAATTGAGACCCAGATAAATGAGACACTTATTCATTGTGTCTCCTTGAGTTGCTTCATCTCTGCACCGTTTCTTCATCTATAAAATGGAGAGAAGAATAGTCCCTACTTCCCTAGCTTATTATGAGGATTAAATGAAATATTTGTAAAGTGCTTAGCACAGTATATACATAGAATAGACCCTTAATAAATTTTTCTTTCTTCCTTTCTCCTTCCTTACCTCTTTTCCTTCTTCCTTTTCCTTCCTACATCCTTCCTTCCTTCTCTCTTTTCCTTCCTTCTTCCTTCATTTTCCTTCCTTCTTCCTTCCCTTTTCCCCTTCCTTCCTCCTTCTTTTCCTTTCTTCTCCTTTTCCTTTTCCTTTCTCCTTCCTTCCCCTTTTTTCCTTCCTTCCTCCTTTCTCCCTTTTTCCATTCATTTCTTCTTCATTCTTTTCCTTTCTTCCCTTTTCCTTCTCTCTTTTGATTCATCCTTCTTTCCCTTTTTCTTCCTTCCTCTTTCCTTCCCTCCTCTTTTCTTTCCTGCTTATTTCCTTCTTTCCATCTTTACTTCCTTCCTTTTTATGAGTATTCTCACTTGGGAGATCAATGTACCAAAGAAATCATAGCTTTGAATTAAAGAGAGAGAAAGAGAGAGAGAGAGAGAGAGAGAGAGAGAGAGAGAGAGAGAGAGAGA
>JAJPUD010002293.1:90825-128669 GCA_023553655.1 Myrmecobius fasciatus | reverse complement strand
GAGAGAGAGAGAGAGAGAGAGAGAGAGAGAGAGAGAGAGAGAGAGAGGAAGAAAGGAAGGAAGAAAGAAAGCAAGCTAGTTTCATGTGGTCTTCACTAAAACACCAACAATGAGTTCTCCATCTTAGCTTGTGACGCTCCTCACTTTGTCTCTATGGCCCTGCCTCTGGGGAGCTGATGGATTTGGGCAGTCCAGACAGCATGGAGAAAGCAACGTCCAACAGAAAATGGCAGCCTGGAACTCAAGGTCTCCAAGCCAGAGGCGAGGGACATGGGTCTGGGATGGTGACAGGGAAATCACAGGATCCACTCTCTGCTTGGAGATGAGTTAAGCAGAGAGTACAAACCATTTTTCCAGGGGGAGGGCTCTGAATGGAAGAGCACCAGAGGGAAGGATTTCCTGTTCTCCCCAGATAGGGAAACCCTGTGATGTGAAAGGTCTCAAATCTTCATCTAAACACTGGCCCTACCAGATGTGGGGGGCAAACACTGGGTCTATGAACTGTTGTCCCGGCTGTTTTCAGGAGGAGCAGAAGTGGGAGTTGAGGAAATCACACTGTGCACTCCTTGGGATCACCTGGGTTCAGAAGGGCCCATGGGCTACTCCTGGGTCTGTCTGAGGGAGGCTGTGGGTGTTGATGAATGCTAGGGGTTTTATTATGTATTGTTTTACTGCTTGTATTGATTCTATGCCAAGAGTAAACACTACCTGGCAGTTAAGTATGCCTGTCCTTTCCAGTGGGGAGCAATTCCATTACGCCAAGGTCATGGGATGAGAGTTAAGTGAAATATAGCCCGATCATGCAGGACTGAGGTGGTTTCTTGTAGAATGGAGGCTCAAGAGTGGATTATAATTGGGCAAATCCATATAATTTCTCCCTACCGCCAACAACTAAAATGGCCATCTAGACAGAAAAGCAATGGAAGGTCATTTAATCTCTGAGGACCCCAGAGCTTGGTATTTCCTGAATACATGTTCTCTCTTCCATCTTCCAGAGGGTAAAAAGTATATAAACACAGGCTAAGCATAGAGCTAACTTAAACAACCTATCTAATCTACTTGTCTCATTTATTGGATTTTTCTTCCTGTCTTTGTCCTTTGGGTTGGGGTAGGGGGAGCACATACCTAGCAGTGAGAACAAGGGGTTCACAGGCACAGGGCATTTAGTCACTTTCCTCAGCTGATTCTGGAATATTAACCCAAACAGGTGAACTGAGTCATGGCTCCCCCAATAATGTTTTAGTATCCTTGTCTTTTTCCAACTCTTTCCCCCAAACAACTATTTCCATTTTCAAATTTTCTGCTTCTGGGGTTTTTTTAATTTGCATTTCTCTTATTTTTATGTTAGTAGAAACAAAATTTTATCTGAAATGGTTTGTCATTTGACTATTTGTTGGGGAAAGGTCTTATTCAAATATTTATTTTCATTCCCAATACATCTTGGACATCTGACTTTAATCAATGATAGCTGATACAAAACTGATTTTTTTCTCACTTTAAACTTTCTCTTATTTTGTTTGTATTGATTTTGTTTTGTAAAAGGTGGATTTTTTTGTTTTATATAATCAAAATAATCTATTTAGTTTATTGTGTCTTTCATGTCAATTTGCTTCTAATAGCTCTATTACATTTTTGGTTAAGAACACAGAGATGAGAGAGGTCCAATTTCTGTTTTCAAGGAGCTTATAATAAAGCAGGGGAGGTTAGATAGGGACATAGATATCCATAATACAAATGAGAATATGATAAATGCAGAGAAGAGGCAAAACCAGGTGCTTGGAAATATGGAAGCCAGTAGGATCAGTTTCATTGGGGGAGGCAGGGAGAGAGCAAGAGCTTCAGGGAAGAGGTAATATTTGAGCTGAGCCTTAAAGGCCACATATAGATAGGCAAAGTTGATCATGTGAACAAATATATAAAAGCAGAAAAGGGCCAGAGGAGAATCAATTGGGAGAAGGGAAGATATTTATCATGCAGAAAAGCTGGAGGGGTGAGGGTAAGTGACAATAACTGAAGAGGAAACAGACTTGCAGGAATCAGCCATTTACAATTAAAAGCCCATGAGTTCAATGCTCTGATGCTACAGATAAAGAAACTGAGGCACAGAATGGGTTAAGGAGCTGGGAAATGGCTGGTGTGAGGTTGGAGTTCAGGTCCTCCTGACTCTGTGTCCAGGATCCCATTCACCACCCGACACCCCTATTTGTTTTGTTTGGTTTCAATGGGCAAAAGCAAGAGTGGGTGGAAATTGCAGACAAAGACACATCCCAGACTCTAATCCAGGAAATAAACAACAGTAACTCCTTGCCATTAAAGCTTACCAAAATTGGAAAATGGCAGCCTCTCCCCCTGTGAGGCACTCAAGTGGGCAGCCCCTCCCAGAACTCCTCCCATAATCCCCACTTAAGGAAGGACCCAGGTCAACCTTCTCTGCACTTCCCACCCAGGGACACTCCTCTGGGCTCTTCCATACTGGCCCTGGCCTGTGATCTTGCCCAGCCCTCCTTGCTTGTTACTTGCATGTCCTGCTGTCCCCTCCCTGATGATAAACAACAATGGCGCTGGCCTTCTCTCTGCAGCCTACTGTTTTAGTGGCTTCTCCCAGGAGGGTATGAGCATCCCGAGGGCAGCCTTTTTTTTTTTTCATATTCCTGTCCCCAGAGCTCAGCACAGTGCCTGGCACATGGGCTGTGTATAATAAATGTTTACTGAAGGACTGGCTGGCTTACCACCTCCCAGGGATGTTGTCATGGGGATTCTTACTTAAGTCTGCTTTGAACTAGACAACCTCCTTCTGACTTTGGGATCTGGGGGTTGTGGGACCTGGAGGTTCAGAGAGGCCAAGAGTGACCAGCTTTCTAGAAAAAAAAATAAACTAGAAACTAGAAACTCTCCTATTTCATGGATAAAGATAGGAGACCCTCTGGGTCTGCCATGTTTGGTCCAGAACAACCACTCCATCGGAACTTGGTCTTAACAAAGAGACAAAGAAAGGAAACTGAAGCTAGTGACGCGGTACATTTGACAGAATGTTGAATCTCGAGTTCAAATCTGGACTTAGATGCTCCCTAAGCTGGGTGACTGGGCAAGTCACTTTATCTCGGTTTACTTCAGTTTCTTATCCATAAAAATAGGAGTACTAATAGCAGCCACCTCCCAGGGTTGTTATGAGGAACAAATATGATCATATTTATAAAGCACCTTGCAAACTAACAAAATGTTGATAGTTATTAAATAATTTCTAAAACTCTCAGTAAGAAACCCATTATATATTAACACAAATATTTTTATGGGAAATAACATTTTCCTAAGCTAAAAAATTATTGAGAAGAGTAGCACTGTTGTATAGTTTTCCAAACTTCTTTAATGTCCGGCTTCATCAAAGACAGCTGGATTCTCCTATCTGATTCTTTTATCTGATTCTCCTATTCAGTCTGTTGTGATAAATTGCTTTGGCTGAAGTCTATGAAGAAAATCTGGTCTCAAACAGATTGGTAGTTGCAAAAAAGGAGCATTTTAATCCATAAATAATATCCAGCACTACTGTGAAAATAATTTGACTTCAAAGAGTTCCTAGAAGGGTCTTAAAGCCCCCAATTTTGACCACATTTTGAGAATGAGGTTATCCCAGAGATCCATTTTAGCTCCAAATCTCTGATCCTCTGAGTACTTCCAGAATTACAGGATATATTCCCCCAATAAAAGTGGACAAATGCAAAGTTACACATAATGACTTTCTCAGCAATGCTGAACATAAGAAATAAAATGTCATTATAATTAGAAGCCTGGATTTTGATAATGGCTTTGTGAAAATGAGCATATTTAATTTCAATGCTTCTGTGAGCTAGAGAAAGAAAGTACTTTTTTTTTTTTCTGGGATAGATTTAGAGCTAGAAGGAACTTTGGGAGCAGGAATATGCTAACAAATGTTTAATAACTGGCTCCCCAAAGAAAAAAAATTAACATTGTTAAATTCAATCTATATTATTAACATTTTTCCTATAGCTTCTTCCAATCTTTCTAGATTGGAGACACAAATTCAAGCCCTGAATTCTGAAATTGCTGATTTCTGAAATATAGCATATCATTGATGTAGAAAATTTAATGATCGGCTATCTGACAGGAGAGGGCAACAGCCTGCTCCTGCTTGGAGGTCATCCAGTTTAATCTCCTCATTTTACCAATGAAGATGATGCTCAGATACACACAACTAGTAAGTGACAAAGCAGAGATTTGAACCCACCTTTCCTTCTTTCCACCATACCGCTCTTATTCAAACAACAGGGTTCTATTTCATTATCTTCCACGAGAATTATTTGGGGAAGTAACATAGACGAGACTATAATTCACGTGAAGAGAAGTCAAGTCAATCCAATCCCACCAACACACACTCAACACCAGCCCAGTTGGTTGCTCATTAATTTATTTTTATACTTGGATTTTCAATTCCAAATACAGTATCTGGCAAATAATAGGCATTTAATAAGTGCTTGTTTAATTAAATTAACTCAAAACATTGATTCACCATTTCTAGTGTTTGAAGCACTCTGGTAGTCAAGAGGAACATGGTCCCTGCCCACAATGAACTTAAAACCCATTATGTTTAAAAGAGATGATTGCTGGGGTCTCTAAGGAAAACCTTTATTTAAAAAAAAAAAACCCAATAAAAGTAAGTAAGCTCTTATCACTTAGCAACATGATCAGCTCTTCTATGTTGGAAGCAGGTCTTCTCTAATCTGAATAAATCACCTCTCTCACATTCGTATTACTATTTTTTCCCAAGTCATGGAGAAGCTAATGTGAATAGTGAAATACAAATTCATTTAAAAGTGCTAATGAATTCCTAGCTTTTTGTGTCATCATATATTTTCTCAGTCAATAGGTGGTAATAGTACAACTTCTCTCACAACAGGGCCCAAGGAAATTTTAGAGATTAAAAAAAGCTTCTTGTACCGACAGATTAGGAGTCGCTGGGCTAGATGATGCTCTAGGGGCTAGTGGAATTCAAATCCCAAGAACTTGGCTGGAAGCAGCCTTAATTGAGTCAGGGAAATATCATCTGGAAATGTCTTCTTAAGTAGAGTCTTGGGTGGGAAAAGAGAAATTCGGTTCAAGGAACTTTTAGTAATGGCTCCTGGGTGAGGATGGGGGCAGATTAAGCACATTCTCATAACAAAGATGGGGGCCACGTCAGGTTCAGAAAATAGTGAGCTTCGTTTCAAACCACCTCCAATTGTTCAGTGAAGAAAGCCATATACATCCAGAGAGAGGGATGCGAAATGTGGACCACAACATAACATTCTCATACTCCTTGATTGATGTTTGCTTACATTGTGTTTCCTTTATCTGATATATCGTTTGTGTAGATAAGATTTTTCTTGCACAACAATGATAAGTTTGGAAATATGTATACATATATTCGATTTGCCAATATTTTAACATAATTAACATGTAGTGGATATCCTGCCATCTAGATGAGGGGTGGGGAGTTGGGGGAAAAAAAATTTGTAACGGAAAGCTATGTAAGGGTTATTGTTGAAGAATTACCCACACATATGTTATGCAAATAAAATAAAAAATTAAAAAAAAAAAGAAAGAAAATAGTGAGCTTCTCCTGGCGTCCCCAGGCTGGGTAGGTTGTTGTTGTCCCTGCTGTTCTTTTTAGCATCATTAATATTGATCAACCTGGACAATTAACCCAACATTCACCTGTTTAACCTCTCACCATCTGTTCGAGTTTCTCATTCCTACAGGAACTCCTACATAGGGATGCCACCCTGTTCTTTCTTATGTTTAAACCACTCACGGAGTCACTGAATCATAGGTCAGAGCCAGAAATCACATGATCCAGCTAGCACCTAAACAGGGGTCCCCTCTCTAACAGTCCCACAAGTGGCCGTCCATCTTTGGTTTGGCCTCCAAATCCACTATTATATTATATTATATTATATTATATTATATTATATTATATTATATTATATTATATTATATTATATTATATTATATTATATTATATTATATTATATTAATCATATCATATTATATCATATTATATCATATTTCAGTCAGTGAATCCCCAATATTTTTTATGTGTCTTCAACATAGGGTTAACTCTCCGGCTAACTGCTTCCTCTCTGGCCATGATCTCCATCCTCTTCCTTCAAGAGCCTTGGACTCTCTCCCTGGCTCCACCAGTTCTGACAGTGGAGAGAAAAGCCAGCTCAAAATTAGGAAAACGGCATGCACATGTGGATTTATTACACATCTGTTTCTGGATCCTCCATCTGTCTGCAACATCCATGGGACTCTTTGTCTATGCAGGTCAACACCTTCTCTACAACTCTTAATCTTAGAGAATTGTTTCCCACTAAGCAATACAAAATATATGCAAAGGTTTTTTGTTTTAATTTTGTTTTGCTTTTTTCCCTTTGGAGGGGATTAGGATTACTGGAAGGCACCAGCAGCTGGGGAAATCAGGAAAGGCTTCATGTAGAAATCGGTGCTTGATCTGAGCTTTGAAGGAAATTAGCAATGCTTAGAGGATGGGGAGCTTTGCATATATGGTGGCTGGCTCTCACAGAGGCGGCGGGATCTTCCAGGGTGAAGAAGCTGCTGGAGGATGGAGACGTCTGGAGAAGTACGATCAGAGCCAGGAGGAAGCATGAAGAGAAATAACAAAGACCGAAGGTGAAATGCTATGCAGCATGGCAATAGCAGCTGGCATAGCCCTTGCACCACCCGCCCTTGGCAGTCCTCCTCCAAACCTGGCTCACCAGCTCCAAACTTTATTCACGCCAGCAGAGCTGAGATTTTTTCCAGAGTGGGGGCTTTGTCATAGATACGCTCATTCTGAGGGTCCACTGGGGAAAGACTGATGTGAAGGGGATATATTGCTACTCTCTGCCACTATCAATAGTCAGTAAACATTTATTGAGTATCTACTATGTTCCAGGCACTGAACTAAGCAGTGGGGATACAAATGTGAAGAAGGAAAATCCATGGCTTCAAGAAGCTTATAATCTAATGGGGGAAAACACACAAAAGAAAGCTGAAAAAGGTGGGGGAGATGCTCAATAATGTAGCACGGTGGAGAAGGAAGTCCAAAGAGACATAGGCAAGTAGGAAATATCCTGTAGCCCTTGAACCCCAACATGCGTGCTTCCATTTACACAAAGTTGTCACAATGCCATCACTGACTCTTTAACATAGAACATTTATTCATTAAGAAATCAAAAGCAATAAAAATAAATAAATATAATCATCTATTCGAAAATACACAGCATCTGATGTGGGGAGGGGGAGTGGGAATATAGTTAACAATAGTGACAAGCGCCCGAACAGAGGAACATAAATGTACTTGGAGCAACTACATGAGTCTAAGATGTTAGTAATCTCTTTTTGGTAGTCTGCATCAAATATTACCTGTCTTCTTCCAAACCTCTCATTTTGTCTCTTGGAATAAAGCCACTGCAATTCTGCTGCTGAAGCTGTAGTAAGTTCTTTTAGAATTTAATGGATAGACTAAGTTCTTTGAGTAAAGCAGCATCATTTTACTCTTTCAGTGAAACAACAGGTCCCATAAATCTAGAATTTGTCATTATAACCAGGTCTATTAGGCCTATTCTTTATGGATTATGAAGGGTTTTTCCTTCTCAAGCCACAAAGGGAAGTAATGGACCATCCAGGGAAGGTCCTGAGAGGTTTCTTCTCTCTCAATCTGTCAGTAATGATAGGACAATGGACAATGAAATCTTTCTCCCAATCAGCTCTTCAAATAGCACAGGTTTCTGTTTTCTCCAGTCAGCTCTCAGCAAAACAACACCTCTTCTCCAATAAGCACAACTCTCAGCAAAGCCTTTCTTTACCTCTCTGAATCTCCTTCTCAAACCATAGAACATAAAGGTCAGCAAGAATATGGCCCTAAGGGATTTCCCAGGAGGGGAAGCCTTAATTACCCTAACCAAGTGAGAACATTTCTATTTAAACAACCAAATAATTATTAATCAATCAATCAACCAAGCCTTAGAAAAGGAGGGAGAAGATCTTCAAAGCCATAAGATAAAATGGAGGGAGGTTCTGCAGGAGGAACATTTGGGTTTCATGTAATTGAGCAAGTCAGCTCAGAACACAGCATTTGACCATCTAGTACCATAGAGGTGAGACCCATCTTGCCAAGAACCTGGGAGGAAATTGCTGGGCTCTGTGTGTGGGGGAAGAAGGATGAGTTTTGTCACCTCTTCCCTTCACTCATCTCCCAGAGGAGGACCTGGTGAACCTCAGTAGGTTTGGACTTCCCATCAGTATTCTAGCAGTCTGTGTTGGGTTGCTGAAGACCAGTAGACACACCAAGGAAAGGCAGCCTCAGGATTCATAAGGATCCCAGAAGAAAAATGGGGAAACTTCAGAGGCTCCGGGAAGGAGAGAAAAGGATTTCTAGGACCAGAGTTTACCTCTCTGCCAAATGTGCTCTTTAACCTTGAGGTCAAGGTCCCTGAAACTCTCCAAGTACTTATGGGAAAGTGTTCTTCCAAGATTTTTTTTTTGGGGGGGGAAATCGAGGAAGAGTGGTATCTGTGCCAACTGTTATCAATATATCACTTGACAAAAAGACATTTACAAAAGCTAACTCAATCTAGCTGATTAATTTATAGCAATTGATTATTAATAATGCCAGTGGGGGATTATCATGAAAATGTAAGCTGCTTGAGGGCAGACACTGTCTCTTTTTAGTAATTGTAATATTGTGCTCAGCACAGTTCCAGGCACATAGTAGGTACTTAATAAAGTTTTTTTAGATAAGATTAGGCTTGTGATCTGTAGTACTAGAATCCCTCCCCAAATCTCAGGGTCTCCTAAAACCAAAAAAAAAAAGGGGAGACATGTAATCTGGGGACCTACCTACCTCATCTAAGTGGGGGGTTGAGAGAAGAAGCCCAAGACATGTGCTATACCTGCAATTTCTATACCCTAGGGCTATTGTGGAGGGGGAGGGGAATGTGCAAATCTTAAAGGACTAGGGAAAAAAAAAACCAAAACAATTATTCTTACTCTAAGAACTTTAAGCCAGTCAGGCTCAGAAGGATTTTTTTTTTTTTTTTATCAGTTGCTTCAGTTGTCTTCTTTCCTGATTTGACTTTTAGTTCCTTAGTCCTTATTTACCAATTTTTTTTGTGCTGTCTTAGTATTTGACTTTTTATTGTGACATAAATTATTGACGATTCATTACTGCTGTGCTATAGCCTGAGTGCCTGGCTGAGTCATAAAATTAGAATTTCTACTTAGCAGGGGATGAATTGCTGGAGTATATTACTTGTTCCTGAACCAAATCATAATTGAACTGGGCTTTTAGCTCTCTAATATGATAGGTAACTCTGACCCAAGTCTTTGGAAGTTACAGTCATTTCAGCATGAAAACTAGATGCTGAGCATTATTAATAGCATGGTGCCAAATTCAAGATTAAAAAAAAAAGAGCTGCTGTCCAGCCATGTGACCAATCTTGGGCAAGTCATGTTATTGCACAGAGCTTTGGTTTACTCTTCTGTAAAACTGACTATTTGATCAACTCATCAAGCATCTATAGCACCCCTTAAGTACTAGGAACTATATTCTGCACTGGCTATATAGAGATAAAATGAAACAGTCCCTGCCTTTAATG
Organism: Myrmecobius fasciatus; assembly: GCA_023553655.1. Lineage (NCBI taxonomy): Eukaryota > Metazoa > Chordata > Mammalia > Dasyuromorphia > Myrmecobiidae > Myrmecobius > Myrmecobius fasciatus. The sequence goes on along the minus strand of JAJPUD010002293.1, from coordinate 119,013 downwards.
AGTTTTACATTTTACTGGTTTATCTTCAATGATTTTGCTGGATTCTTTCAAAGATCCTTTAGGACTCTCTACTGAAGGTTCTAGGATCCACTGCCCTTAGCACATTTTGCCTTGGATTAGTATTATTTGCCTTGGATTAGTATTATATTCATTTTTTTATCCTGCTATTAAATAATACTTGAGGGCAGAGATGGTACCATTTTTCATGTCTTATAAGAAAGGAGGAAATAAGGAATCATCTATTAAATCACTAACCATGTGCCAGGCACTGTGGTAAGCATCCTAGGAGATACTATTGCTACCCCCATTTTACAGTTAAGAAAGGGAGCTTTGGGGCAGCTGGGTGGTGCAGTGGATAGAGCACCAGCCCTGAAGTCAGGAGGACCTGAGTTCAAATCTGGTCTCAGACACTTAACACATTCTAGCCGTGTGACCCTGGGCAAGTCACTTAACCTCAAATGCCTCAGCAAAAATAAAAAAAAAAAAGGGAGCATTGAAGAAAGGTAGGTGGGCAGCAGTTGTTCAGGGTCACACAACTATTATCTGAGGCCAGATTTGAGTGGGGGAACCGTACATGAGGTCCTTTGTCTTAAAAGGACAGAGAAATTTCACATACTTCCACCTCTCTCAGCACAGACAGGAACCAGAGGCCTTCAAGTCAGGGAGAGATCAAAATGGAGGAGGATTTCCTGGGTAGGACCTGCCACTGAGTTCATTTGCTCCTCTCTAAACATGATGAACTTGAGTAAAGTGAAGTTCCACCAGAGGTCCAGCCAACAAGATGGCGAAAGGAGAAAAGCTTCTCTCAAGTCCTGAGTCCAGAGTTCCTGAGCCTTTATTTCATCAGCAGCCCAACGAGATGGATGACTCAAACATCACTTGGAAACACATCTCATTTTGGCTAAGATGACAGGAAAAGATATTGATGAATGTTGGAGGGGATGCAGGGAAACTGGGACACTGATACATTGTTGGTGGAACTGTCAACGGATCCAACCATTCTGGAGAGCAATTTAGAACTATGCCCAAAGGGCTATCAAATTGTGCAAAACCCTTTGATCCAGCAGCGTTTCAACTGGATCTGTATCCCAAGGAAATTCTAAAAGAGGAGAAATGTGCAAGAATGTTTGTGGCAGCCCTTTTTGTAGTGGCAAGAAACTGGAAACTGAATGGATACCCATCAATTGGAGAGTGGCTGAACATATTATGGTATATAAATGTCATGGAATATTATTGTTTTATAAGAATTGATCAGGAGGATGATTTCAGACAGTCCTGGAGAGATTTATATGAAATGATGCTAAGTAAAATGAATAGAACCAGGAGATCACTGTGCATGGAAACAGCAAGATTATTCAATGATCAATTCTGATGGACATGACTCTCTTCAACAATGAGATGATTCAGGCCAGTTCTAATGATCTTGTGATGAAGAGCCATCTGCACCTAAACAGTGGCCTGGGGAGACTGAGTGTGGACCACAACATAGTATTCTCACCTCTTTCTTATTGTTTGCTTGCATTTTGTTTTCTTTCTCATTTTTGTTCCTTTTTTGATCTGATTTTTCTTGGGCAGCATGATATTTGTGGAAACATGTAGAGAAAAATTACCTGTGCTTAACATATATTGGATTACTTGTTGTCTGGGGAGAGGGTGGGGGGAAGGAAGGGAAAAAATTTGGAACACAAGGTTTTGTAAGGGTGAATGTTAAAAATTACCCATGTATATGTTTTGAAAAAAAAATCTGTAATAAATAAAAAAAAGAAATTGAGGGTCCTATCTAAATTTCTCTGACCATTCAAAAGCAGTCTGACCTGTGCCTTTCCTAGAGCTCCTGGGTGCCAAGAAGCTTCTCTACTTTCTATTAACTTCCCGAGCCTCCGAGAGGCTGCAGAGTAGATATTTTATCACATATTGCTTAATATTCTTCCTATGCCAACAGTAAAACACTGTACATAGCTCATCAGCAAGAGTCTTTCGCAGTGGGGAACAATGACATTAGATCAAGATCTATGTCTGGACAGCAGTGAATAACCAAATAAATTGAAAGAGAATTGACTGAGTGCTCACCATGGTCCAGTACTGGGCTAAGTATTGGGGACACAAATACATAATCCTGGCAGGCCCTGCCCTAGAGGAGCTTCCACTCTAATGGGAGAATATGAATAAGCCACAGGATTTAGGCAGATGTTAAGTGGAAGGAGCCCATGGGCTCTTTGGCAAGATGGGGGGTGGGGGGGGTGAGAGGGGTTCTAGGCAGGTAAATCCACTTCTCTGGAGGAGTTTGCACAGCCAATCAGAGAGAGGCAGAGCTAGGGGAAAGAAAGTGTCTACTCTGGGAGAACTGAGAGTTTGGCTTTGAAGTAAACAATGAACAAATGTAGCATAGAGGTGTCCCTTTTGTTCAGAGTCCTGGGGAGAGGAATACCAGAATAAGCTGGTCCAACCCTCAAGGGCTCCCTTTGTAAAGAGGGAGATCAGGAAGATTTTAGCCACAAGTCAGGTAGAAAGTCCCTGGATATTTAGGGGCTCAGATGCTAATGACTCTTCCTTCAATCTCTCCCACTGATCAAATCCTATCCGTTTCTGATGGTGAACCACTTGACAGGGTCAAGGACTTCCATGACTAGTCTTTTTCTTTTCTAGGAACAGCTGGAGGAGCGGCTGTTGCCAGGCTTCCTCTCCACAGGGGTGGCTCCCCAGGATAATGGCTGAGCGCTGGGCTGGAAACATCGCTACTCCCAAAAGTCCTGGGTTGTCTCCATCTAAGAGTCTGAGGAGAGATGGTGGTCACGGCCCTTGTGATTATTTAACTTGCCTGGCATATGCTGCCTCCTGTCTCTCCCCCAGGGTGTCCTGTTGCTGCAGGCGGGCAGCTTTGCCTGCCCTGTGGGGGACCCTTGGTTGGCTGTTTGTCAGGATGACTCTCCATTTATCCACTGGATTTGCTTTCCTGGTTGGCATCTGGGGAGGCTGAGCTGGAACTAAGACTCCCAGGTCTCCTGTACCCATCTGCCTGCTGGCAGCAGTTGGCCACCTTTGCTTGCTGGTAGTGTTATAGAAGGTGGGCTCTCGAATACTTCTGCTCAGTAGGGTGAAAAGCACCCAAATCTCTGGGGTGAATGCACCCAGTGCAAACCCTTCCTGATCAAGAAGATCAAGTTAGTGGCTAGAAGAACAACCCAGTGGATAAAATGTTCAAATCTGCACCAAGCTCGCTCGCGCCTTGGACAGGAGTTGGAATACTTTGCTAGAACATTAGGCTGAATCAACTAAGATACAATTTAGTAGGAATAAATGTAAAATCTTTTATTTTAGTTCCTTTGCTGATTCTTCCAAATGGAAATGGCATCTGGTCTGATCTCCTAGCACTTCATAATTTTTCTAAACCCACCAGCTCCTAATAGAATATTATTATAATATATAATATATTATTATATATATTTTAATAATATATTTATCTATAAAACAAGTCTTACCACCTCCTACTGGAGCATAAAGTCCTTGAATGCAGCTACGATGTTTTACCCTACTGACCCTACAGGTCAGTTTCTGAAAATGAGGTGCTTGAAAGGAGAACATTTTATAGGAATTCATTAAAGAATAATACTGGTTTCTTAGTGCCTTAAAGCCTTATTCAACTGACATTTGGAGGAAATGTGGAGTCTATGTTTAGTTCATACAGTTGCTATCTTTGTCATGACCTCCTCTGGCTTCTAGCACAACATCCTGACCAATGATCAATCAATCAATGGACATTCGGCTTAAGATTTGTAATTATTTAAAAATAAATTTATTTATTTTAAACATACCTCCCATTCCCCACCCCCTCCACTGGGGGAATTTTAACAATTCCCCTACCCAATAAAACTCTCCTTGTAAACATACAAAGCAAAACATTCCCACATTGGCCATGCCCAAGAATATATTTCTTTAACTCATCAATTCTGGTAGGAATGAGTGGTATATTTCATTTTCTCAATGATCATTCATTAAAGGTCTTTCATGTCCCAGAACACTGTGGTATGGATTGAGAATACAGAAACAAAAGGCCCTGCCCTCAAGGAGTTTATATTCCATCATGCATCTGGTTAGGTGCATCCCCTATTTCTAGCCAAGCACAGGACATTTATGGGAGACTCTCCTAATTGTGCAGGAGAGTACCCATACAACATGATATGTTTGTGGGAAGTGTGGAGCTGATTTTAAGAACTTTGAAGAGGAAAAATTTTCTTCCTGCTATCTTTAAGAAGAGATTTTCTTGGGGACTGATGAGAGAGAGAGAGAGAGAGAGAGAGAGAGAGAGAGAGAGAGAGAGAGAAGGGAGGAAGAGGTATGGCTAAAGGGTGATGGAGTACCTGGTGTAAAGAGCAGCTATTATGACTGGACTATAAGGTACATGGAGGAGAGTAATGTATAATACAAATGGAAAGATAGGATGGGAAGAATGGGAAGGCCTTAGCATTTGATCATACGAGTTATCAGAAACCCCTAGACTCATTGGGTTGGGGTAGCAGGTGGTCAGAGCAACACTTCCTGGCACTGAGGAGTGACGTGAGGCTGGGAAACCAAACAGGAAGCTACTCTAATAGTCCAGGGGAGAAGGGAGTGGATGAGGTCTAAACCGGAGGACAAAGGGATGGAGGCGAGATAAACACGCAGGTAGAAATAACGAGTCCTAGCGGCAGAGAGTGCCTGTGCCATGAGGGGGGTGAGGATTAGAGGGTGTCTAGAAAGAGGGAGGCCCCATTGACGGAGACAGGACCACCTGGAAGAGGGCTGGCTTTGTCAGGAAACAAATTCTCCACTCACGTGAGTTTGAGATGACCTTGGGTGGTAGGGGATAAACTTGGAGGCAGGAAGACCTGCCAGAGTGTAAGCTATGGGGCTCGGGGAGAACCTTCCTGAACCTCAATTTTTCAGGAGAAATGGGTGTGCTATTGCCCGCACGCCCAGCTCCCACAGGATGGCTGGGGAACTCCAACGATGAGTAGGAAGTTCTTTGTAAAATCTACGGCGTGAAAGAAAGGCCGGCTGTTCGGGTGGATGAACATCAGTTAACCTTTCGGGGACCCTGTTTTCCCCAACCACAAAGGGGGATAATTAAAACCTGCCCTCCTTCCCGCTGCGGGCTGTGAGGCTCCGGGGAGCTAATGGGCATGGGTGTCATACCTTGCTAAGCCCTGCACCAGGGCGGGCAGGCGGGCACGTTATTATTTTTAGAATGCTGAGCCCATTGTCTCTGGCCGGGAAACAGAATATTCTGAGAGACGCGCTCTCCTGCGTCAGGCGGGAGCCTTTGTCTCCCTTTCATTACGCCAGATCCTTTGCCACCCTGGCCTTCCATCCGAGGGATACAGAGAAAGATGCTTCTGGGGACCAGTTGTTCTTGGAAGAGGGGCCAGCTTTAGCAGCCAGATGAATGGAGAGCCGGGGCCAGACCTGCGTCAGAGATAGCCTCAGTCCTAATTAAGGGGTTACCATGTTTACAGGGAGATGTGTGGCTTTGCAAAGCCGCTCTCGGAAATGGGCAGAACAGCCGGTGGGGCGGGAGACCCCGGACGGGCGGCACCCGGCAGCGAGGCCCGGCTCGGCTCTGGCCACCGCTCATTTCAAAGGTCAGATGCTGCCGGCCGCTGCCAGACAGTCCCGGGCTCTCCGGGGGCCTCCTTCTATTCTCCCTGCTCCATCGTGGCCAGAGGGACACGCTGGGACAGGGGCAGCTGAAAGACTGCAGAAGCAATCCTGTGGCCAATCTCCATCTCTATGTCCTCTCTCCCACTCGCTCCTGGCTTCCCGGGGCCTTTCCCAGAAGCTCCCGGTCCCTGCACTCCCACTATGCTAGTAACGGATGCATCAGGCTCTGCACACAGGCCAGAAAGTGCTGAAGGGATTTGGGAGGGGGTTGGTACGGAGCCGCCACCTCCGTATGATCGCCGGGAAGGGGCTGTCAAATCGGCCGTCCTGCCAGACGGTCCCCATGGTAATTGAAAGTAAATGAAGAATCGCAGGAGGAGGAAGCCTGGGGGAGGCGAGCCCGGCTGGTCGCTATCCCCCGCCTGCCCAAGAGCTCAAATCCCAAACCCAGGCTATTGACAGCTGTCAAAGAGGCCGAAATGGAAAGGGCCAGACGCAGAATCCCAGCTGCGGCCAGCGGCCTTTGGCCGGCAGACAGAGCCGGATCTCAAAGAGCTGCGAGCCATCCCTGCATGGAGATCCCACTCTGAGCTGCTGAGAAACAGAGACAGAGACACACAGAGACAGAGAGGGGGAGAAGGGGAGAGAGAGAGAGAGACACAGAGACACACAGAGAGAAACAGAGAGACAGAGACAGAGAGAAACAGAGAGTGTGTGTATGTACAGGATCAAGCTTCCCAAGCCAAGGACAGACACAGATAAATATGTACAATGTATATACAGAGCAAATATAAATAATGGGGTGCAGCCAAGGGCACCCACAAAAGCCGGGTGGAATGGAGAAAGGCTTCCTGAGGGAGGGAGCAGCTCAGCTGTGCTTGGAAGGTAGCTAGGGAAACCATAAGGCTGAGAGAGGAAGGAAGCAAGCTTTTATGAAGCACCTACTATGTGCCAGGCTCTGTGTTAAACACTGAGAAAACCAGGTAAAAAGCACATCCTTAGGGAGCTTATAGTCCATGCAGAAAGGCAACAAACCCACAAGATCTTAGGGCTGTCCCAAAAGGCTTCCTGGATTTTTAAGGGAGTCAGGGATGCTCTAGGTTTCCCACAGCACTAAGACTTGTGGGGATGCCCCGGAAGCAGGACAAGGGCTAACCTTGGAGGGAAGGCACTAGCAGGGAGGGCAATTAGGGCTTGCTCAGAGGCTTGGAGGAAGAGGGGGAGGGGGTGATGAGCAAATGGAGATGCGGAGGAAATGCTAGGAAGGAGGCAGGAGCCGCAGGGGCAGGGCAGGTGTAAGGGCCGGCAGCTCCATGGGACCAATGGCCCTAGGACTCTGCTGGCACAGAAGGGGAGGCAGGGGCAGGAGGCTGCCCCTGTCAGAGAGGCAAAAGGAGCTCCAGGGGGAAGTCCCTCCACATGTGCAGGTCAGCAGCTGCATCATCAGGGGCCCTAAAATGTGAAAGACCCTAGGTCAGGGGGGCAACTTGAACCCAGGTGTCCCGGTCTCTGAAGCCAGCTCTCTGTCCCCTAGCAAGGCTGCTCTGTTACCCTGTGCTCTCCTGTCAGGTCCTCTGGAAACCCAGGGACACAGCCACAGTGAGACGAGACACGGGAGCCGACTCTGAATACAAATCACTCCTAAATATGAGAGGGGCAGGCTGCTTTTCCTGGGCCTTTGGCTCAGGGAGGAGATGGGGAACCTCTGAGTGAAGCCTCCAGGAGCAAAGGGATTCAGCAGAGCCCTGCTAGGGCCCAGGGCGTAGGGACTGGACCACTGATCTCTGAGTCCAAAAGGTCTGAGTTCAAATTGTGCCCCCACGCTTCCCAGCTACAACACACCACCTAATCTCTCTGCCTGTGCCCTTCCAAATCTATGATCCCATCTTCCTCAGCAGGTCTAATCATAATTGGGGTGCCTCCTTATCTGCAAGGAAGGAAAGAAGTATTCATTAAGTACCTACTATGTGCAAGGCTAAATGTTTTACAAATATCTCATTTGACCCTCACAACAACCCCGTGACACAAGTGCTGTAACTATGCCCATTTTACAGATGAGGAAACTGTGGCACAAAACGCTGCAGAGGCTTGCCCAGGGTCCCACAGCTAGTGTCTGAGGCTGCATTTGAACTCAGGTCTTCTTAACTACAGGCCCAGTCCTACCCACTTTGTGCCACCTTGCTGGGGCTTAGTTTACCACAGACGGCTGTGTTTGTAAAATGTCTGAACTCCCCTTGTATAAAAGTTTACAATCCCCTGAGAGCACGGAGTCGGCCTGATATGTCCGGCTTTGTTTCCCAGAGCTACCCGAAGCTGGGACCCAAGATGCTTAATCCTATGTCCTTGGGTGACTGACCATTGCCCCTGCGACTCGCATGCTAAAACAAATCCCTTATCACAAAGGAAATAATCAATTAATTTACTAAGCCCTACTATGTGCTAGGGCAGCTAAGTGACACAGTGGATAGTGCTGGATCCACATCGGGGAAGACTCATTTTCATGACTTCAGATCTGCCCTCAGACACTTCCTAGCTGTGGGACCCTGGCCGTGTCACTTAACTCTGCCTCAGTTTCTCAAACAAGCTGAGAAGGAAATGGCAAACCACTACACTATCTTTACTAAGAAAATTTCAAATGGCATCAGGAAGAGTGGGATACAACTGAACAACCACTATAAGCTAGGCTAATAAATGGGGTTTTATTAAGCATTGGGGAACCAAAAAGAGGCAAAAGATCTTCCTTCGTTAAGAAGCTCAAAATCTGGCGATAAACCTTGCCAAGCACTTAGCCTAGCACAGGCACACAGCAGGTGCTTAATAAATCCTTGTTGGCTTCCTTGGGCCAGCTTGGGATGAGGTTTGGTTAGCAGTCCTTGAAGTCTCAGTGATCTCCCGAGGACAGGACCCTGGGCACTATGGAGATTTCTTCCAAGCCCCCCGCTAGGGCAAGTGAACTGCAGAAGCGGGATCTGAACCCAAGTCCAGACTCACGGCCGGTGTTCTTGCCTTCCTCGGGGCAGCCAGGAGAGCCTCAGGATTTGCTAGCTGTAGTCTGCCTACAGTAAGACAATACTTATCAGCTGGCGTCCCCACTGTTGGGCACCTAGTGGAATAAATACCTGTTGAACCGAATTGCCCGGAAGCCAGAAATTCATTGCAGAACCATTTCCACGAGGGGCTTCTCCTTCACGTGGCCGGGCTGCTCCAATTACAGCGCTCTAGCAAAGGCCCTTTGATTTACAGGAAAACCACCCTGAGTCTCGAAAGCACTTTTGTGCCTTCGGGAGAACCTCTGTGTCCAGAATCTCACTGCCAACCCGGGACACAACTGTGTGTGCAGGGCGGGACCCCAACTCTTTGCCCATTTTACAGATGTGGAGATAGTTCCTGAGAGGTCAAATGATTTACTGAGGGTTCACAGAAAGGGAGCGATACGGCTGTGCCCTGAACCTCGTTCTCTTGACTATGGGGCCGGCGCCCTTCTCAGTGCCTCATGAGAATGCTCTCTTCCAACTCTTTGGAGAGATATTCTTAAATTTATTGGGGTGGAGGGAGAAAGGTGGATAGTTTGTGGATGGACTCTGGGTCTTCATAATGCTTGGAACTGGACTACATCTCTTGGAAGGGTTCTCCAGCATGATCCAAGGATGGTCAGATTTTGTGGGTGCCCGTTTGGAAGAGAAGTTAGGGTTGTAATATCCAAGGAACATGGGGGTGCAAATGAGAGAAGTAGAGGAAAATGGTAATGAGACCCTCAGCATTGACATTGAGTCTGGACCATGATTATGGAAATGGGAGCTGTAGACCAGCTTTGGAGGGTTGTCACACCGAGAAGAAAGTACCCTGAAGACCACCGTGGAAGGAACTCAGCACACTGCTGGTTCCTGATTGAGCTGGTCCATCTCTTGCTGATGGTCAGCTGATACTTCTGGAAGACATAGAGGGAGGGGCCAAGAACGTTTTTTCCCCTGAGGCAATTGGGGTTAAGTGACTTGCCAAGGGTCACACAGCCAGGAAGTGTTCAGTGTCTGAGGCCAGATTTGAACTCAGGTCCTCCAAGACTGGTGCTCTATCCACTGCACCACCTAGCTGCCCCTCCCAATCCCATTCTTTACTTAATGTTGCTATCTTGTTTACTTCAGTGCCCACCACTCTGCTTTCACTCATTGGTTTAGTCTGGTTCAAAGTCAATTGGGTGGGGACTCAGAGCTGTGAATCTGAATATGCAACACAAATAAGACCACAAATCTGAGTGGGGCTGAAAGGGGTAACAATTTAGGGGTGGGGGGGAGTGAGACAGGTTACACTATTTAATCCAAATTCTCCTTATTATATTATCCTTTAACCACTACCAACAATGAGAACTTAAAAGCCATTTAATTTCCCTAGGTCTTGCTTTCTCCACTGATAAAATGAAAGCATTGATCTTGATCTCTAAATAGATAATAACATAGTAATTACATAAAATAATATAATGACATAATGATAAAGAACAGAGTAATAACATAAGATGCTATTAGGAGATTGCCACACCAATAATTAGATTCTATCTATAAAGTACTCAGAGCACCATTCTGATAGAATCACACAGACTTAATAACTTTTTTTTAAAAAGGCTTCAAAAATCATCTAGTCTAGTCCCAACCTAAATAGAAAGCTTTTCTAAAGCATCGCTGATAAGGATCATTTGTTTTCTCTTCTAGGCCGACTACCTGATGAGGTGCCCATAATACTTTTGGACATAAATAATTATTAAAAAATACTGCATGGGAAATTATTTTTCTCAGATAAGAGTTTGGAAACCAAGATATATGGACTACTAAAAGATTTTACATGCAGAGAGATATATAATATATATGCAGCATGTGCATTTATATAGCTATATCTCTATCACCTATCCATTTATTTTTATCATTTCTCTCTCTTTCTATATACATACATCCGTCTATCTCTATCTCCAAAAGCCATTCTACAATAGATAAGTAGTCAAAGGGGAATTACAAGCTATCAACAAACAAAAGAGTTTTCCAAATCATTCATAAGAGGAATTCAATCTAAAGAACCCTGACATCTAACCCCACTTTCAACAAATGGGCAAAGGTGAGAATAGATATGATAAAAAATGTGAATAAGTTAGTATTGGAGAACTTGGAGGTTAGGCACCCGAATGTCTTGCTGGTGGAGCTGCAAAGGATTACAATCAGTCAGGAATTATACAAAGTAGTTAAAATGTGCAAACTCTCTGACCCACAGATTCTATCCTAGTCATATCCTCTAAGGAGATTTGAGAAGAAGGAAGTCCCCATGTACACCAAAGTAATATAGCAGCACTTGTGGTAATAAAACATGGAAACAAAGTTGATGCTCATTGATTGGGGAATGGTCAAATGACCTAGGGATCCATGAATGTTAGTGAAATATTACTAAGCTATAAGAATGATGAAAGTGATAAATACGGAGAAATATGGAAAGAATTCTATGAAGTGATGCAGATATAAGTCAGAGGAATGAAAACAATTTACAAAATGACTACCAATGAGAATGGAAATAACAATAAAAACAGAATGCTCAAAAATGAGTATTTCAAAATTACAGAGAAAAACATGACTCCGAAAATGAAATATGAGAAAATACTTCCTCCTAAAACTTTACAGAGGTAAAAGGTCCACAGATATGAAATGCCACACTTACATTCAGATTTTTTGATATGTTAATTTTGCAGGTTTTTTTCCCCTTTTTCCATCTCCCTCCCCTTTTTTGTTCTCCAAAATATTCTTTATTATATTAAATGACTCTCTAAATGGGGGAAGGGAGTGGGGTAGAAGGAAAGGATAATGGGAGAAATATAAACAGTATAAAAATATAATTTCTTTTGGCCTTCCTTTGGGTTTAGCACAGTGCCTAGCGCATCCTAAGGGTTTAATAAATGTTTGTTGAAGGCAGATTTCAGGAAAACTTGGAAAGACTCGGATAAACTGATAGAAAGTGAAATGAGCAGAACCAGAAAAACATTGTACTTAGTATCAGCAACAATATGTGATGATCAGCTAGGAATGACTCAGCTCTTCTCAGCAACACAATGATCCAAGTACAGAGGCTCCCAAAGGAAATTGCTATCCATAGCCAGATAACAATCTGATGGACTCTGAATAAATATGGAAGCATACTTTTGTCATTTACTTTATTCTTTTTGGTGGTTCCCCCCCCCCTTTTGGTCTCTTTCTTTTTTCACAATTAAGACTAATATGTTTTACATGATATGTGATAGACATGTATCACCTATATCAAAATGCCTACCATTTTAGGAAGAAGGGGAGGGGAGGGAGCTCAAAATCTTGTAAAAATGAATGTAAAGGGGCAACTAGGTGGATAGAGCACCAGCCCTCAAGTCAGGAGGACCTGAGTTCAAATCTTGATCTCAGACACTTAACACTTCCCAGCTGTGTGACTCTGGGCAAGTCATTTAGCCCTAATTGCCTCAGCCAAAAAAAAATTAAAATAATGTAAAAATTGTCTTACCATGTAATTGGGAAAACATATTTAAAAAATAAAGCTGCAGGCACCAAAATAAATAAATGAATATTCTTCCACTGACATCATTTTGAATTTCCTCTCTGTAAATTCCATCCTAGTTCTATTCCACTTGCTCAGGGCTTGGCACACAGTAAGTGCTTCATAAATGCTCTAATTCAATCAAATTTATTTTACAGAGTTGTTGGGAGGCTTAAGTGATATAACCTCTATAATAATGGGCTCTAGAAAACAACAGTTGTTTTTATTTTCCACAGAAGGCACCATGAACTAGATGGAAGTACTAAGTTTCAGACCTCACCTCCCACCCACTCCCCTGACCCCTACAAGATTCTAAGGGGCCATGAGCTGTGTGTGTAAGCAGTGGGTTATGGACCGCCTCCCTCCAAGGTCTCAAGGAGTCATGAGCTATTACAGATCCCTTGGCTGCCTTTGGAGCTGACCAGTCTAAGCAAGTTTTTGCTAACCAGCTCCATCTGCAAGTCCCAGAAGTATGTACCATGAAGGGCTCTTTCACTCTGTCATTTCTGCTTGGATGACTTATTTTTTTCTCTTATTCCCTGCACAATTTGGCTTTTCTGTCTTGAAACTCAGCCTCGCTCCCTGATCCAGCTCCTTTGGGACAAGAGGGCTGAGTTTCCTAGCATGAGAGTGTTAATGTATTCCGTGCCCCGTGGCTCCCTTCTCTGGCTGCTCTGTCTCATAATTAGCTTCAATTTTGTCTAGAGCAGAACCCCTAGCTTGCAACCCATGCTCTCCTGACAGTTTTCATCTCCTGGATTTTAACCCTCCAAGAGACACGGAGAGGAGATGTGGAAAACAATGGTCCTGAAACCAAGAAACCCGGGTACCAGCAATAGGGAGGGCAAGGGAGAAGGGGTCTCTACCGTGCTGCACTGGTAGTGAGGAAGGGTTCAAACTTCACTTCTGACCCCAGCTCTGAGAGCAAGGGGCAAGGAATTTAAGGCTAGGAAATCAGGGTGGGGGCAGGATGGATTCCATGGCTCACCAGGACCTTTCCATGCTACGTCAGGACTTCTTAGGGGCATGATCTGGGACAAATGACCTCTGTTTCCTCAACTGGTAAAATGTGAGGGTAGATGCAGGGGAGCTCTTCTTCACCCCGAACCCACTCATTTGTATATATATATATATTTAATTTCATAACTATATTTCAGTAGAATTGGTTCCTGTATAGTCCTAAGTATTTTGTTCACACATTAAAAAAACTATTACTCCTGAGAAGGTGTCCGAGGCTTCACCCAGCTGCCAGGATACAACCCTTTGCCTGGATGCACCTTCAGAAACCTGCCAGTGATAAAAAGCAATTCAACTCAGCAGTATTTATTTATTTTTATTATTATTATTTTTTATTTTGTTGGCTTTTTTTAGCATTATTTATTAAGACGCTCCTATCTGCAGAGCTGTGTTGCTAGACATCGGAGAGACAAAGACCTCCACTTAGCCCTCCATCCTCCTACCCCCCAAAAAGAAAAAAAGATGGTCCTTCCTCTCAAGAAGCTCAAACAGGAGGTGGTACATCATTCAAATAAATTATCCAAGAAAAGTTGAGGAGAGGGCTAAAAAAGGACAGAGGAGGTGGTGGGTGGACCCAGGAAGCTTCAGGGAGGAAGGGGCATCTGAGTTGGAGCTTGAAAGAATATAAGCTAGTTGGTGTAGGGGACAGAGCAATAGCCCTGAAGTCAGGAGGACCTGAGTTCTAATCTGGTCTCAGACACTTAACAGTTCCTAGTTGTGTGACCCTGGGCAACTCACTTAACCCCAATTACTTTAGCAAATAATAATAAAAAAAAGAATATAAGGCTTCTGGGAGATTAGGGATCAGAAGGGAACTCATCACATGCATGATCCAGGTGCATGCAATGGGTGGCTAGGCAGTTAGGTGGGATCATAAGTCCCCTAAAGTCACCATTCTTTATGTAAAGGGGTTTGCTCACATAAAATTAATTAAATTGTTCCAACCTACTTAAAGCAAGTCAAAATCCATGTCTACTGCTCACTCTGTGGGACCGAGGCCTGGACACTTGTTTAGAGCTGAAGGAACCACATTCAGATTGGCAAAGGCACCTGGCTGTGCCCTCTTGGACCAGTATAAAACCACTGGGCTCACTTAATTAGGATCTTAAGGTAGGTGAGTGGATTCTAGCCAGACCCTTCCATGTTCCCACCAACTGCAGGAGGACTATGAGTGAATTTCGGAGGACCTGGGTGCCCTGTCCTCGCTATTTGAAGGAACGTCAGGGTCCCCCACTGGGCAAGAAAGTGTGGAAAAGGAAACCTCGGGTGGGCTCTGGAACAGGGAAGTATCCTGTGGATATCTAGTCATTGTCCTCTAGGATCCAGGCTCGTGGCTAAAGTTGGGTTAACAAGAAGCTACATGGGGAGACTCTGATTCAAATCCTGTTCCTAACATTTTCTAGCTGGGCAACAACTAAGCAATCCCTCTGAGCCTCATTTTCCCCATCTGTAAAATTAGAATAATACCTTCCATAATTAATCATGAGGGTAATTGGGTAGCACAGTGGCTAGAACTCTGGAAGTCAGGAAGTGCTGAGTTCAAATCTGATTTCAGACATTAATGAATTGTTTGCCTCAGTTTCCTCAACTGTAAAATGAACTGAAGAAGGAAATTAGCCACTAAAGTATCTTTGTCAAGAAAACCCCAGAGTCACAAAGTCAGACACAACTGAATGATGGCACCCATGATAAGGACCTGTGTTCAAATCCTGTCTGTGACACAGATCATGCCAGTTACTTGTGCTTCAGGCAAGTCTGGTCTAAGATTCATGTTGCTAGAGGGATTTTTTCCTCACAGGGAGTACCTTACACTAAAGAAATTATAGAACCAGTTAAAAAAAATAGCCCTCTCACCACATTGTAGGAAGGCTCAAACAAGATAATCTATGTAAATACTATATGAGTGTCAGTGGTTATGAATGCCCATTGATTAGCAGTCCTTCTCCCTTGCTGACATTGCTCTCCCAGGACCCCATCTGCAATTCCATTTAATTCAATAAGACTCTACTGAGCATAGATTCTGATGATAAGTTTTATATTGGTGCCGTACTTTACAAAGCCTTTAATCCTACTGACAGTACGCAATGGGTAGGTATAGCCTGTATAATAAGGATTATGATAATGATAACAATAACTCACATCTCTAGGCTGCTTTTAGGTTTGTGTATTACTGCATCTGAGCTTCACAAGAACTCTGGGAGGTTATTATGCCCATTTTACAGATCAAAAACCGAGGCAGGCAGATGTTATTAATTGACTTGTCTGTGCTTTTGAAACAAGTTTTCCTCCTTCCAAGTTGAGCTGGCTAGCCTTTAAAGTTCAGAGAAATAAAGGAAATTAATAAGGATCACTCAGCTAATCGGTGACAGGCCAGTTCCATTGGGTGGAGTGTTATAAGGATATAATCTCATTATCCTAAGACCTGATGATACCTGTGTTATTAACCAAGTCTGGCAAACAAGGGGACGGTCCTATTTCGACTCTATTTTCATGAAATTAGGTGTTGGGAAGATATTATCTCCTCAAGTCTGTCCCCAATTAACTCTTTAGGGGGCATGATCTTCTCTCTGCAGACCTCCCAGAATTCCAGAATTCTAAAGTCAGAAGGCACCTCCGGGTTCTTAATATAGCTGTTGGTGTCTGGTTATTTTTCAGTTGCATCTGACTCTCCATTGGGGGGTTTTCTTGTTAGAGATACTGGAGTAATTCACCATTATTTTACAGGTGAAGAAACTGAGGCAGACAGGGTTAAGTGATTTGCACAGGGTCATACTGTCAGGAAGTATCTGAGGCTGGATTTGAACTCAGGAAGATGAGTCTTCCCTAGGGATCCCCAAGCAGCCCATTCTTCAGGACAGATTTTAGGGCTAGGAAATTGTTTCCACCTCCAGCTCCCCTCAGTGCTTCTTCCACATCATCACTTCCTACCTTCTTTTTATCTCTGAGCTAAATATTCCCAGTTCCCCTCTTGCCACTCGGGGTCTTTGGTCTCCTGCCTCCCTCCCCAGACCCCAGTCCATCCAGTCTTATTAAATGATGTGGCCCAGAACTGAACTCAATTCCCTATTAAATTCAACCAATGTCCTGCAGTTCCACCATTAGCCCCAGGGGTTTCCCCCATCACCTATAAGGTAGGGGAGGTACATTATTAATACCTAACAACAATTTGCCCCAGTGTATGCAGTCAGGATCTAAGCAGGACTGCCATGATCCATCTGTCCTTGGATCCAGCCAGGTTCTGTCTTGGGGAGTGGGGTCAGATCTGGGGATCACATCCCACTCAAGGCTAGAGCCTTCTCTCTACTGATTTTGTCCAAGTTCTCCTATAGCTAGCTCAAGTGTACACAGTTGTACTGTCTCCCCTGTTAGATTGTAAACTCCCTGAGCCCCCACCCAAGCCTTTTTTTTTTTTTTAGTAGTCCCAGTTCTTATCACTGTTACAAATTAGGTACTTAAATGTTAACTGACTGACATTTTAAGAAAGCCAAGTAGTCAAGGACTATCAAGGTCTTAAGATCATGATATTTATTAATTACCGGAGGCACTAGGATTGTTTGAGCTGAAGAAGAGAGGTTTTGGGGGAAGGAACTCGGCGGACAAAGCAGAACTTTTCAAATATGGTCACTGGAAGAGGGATTAACATCACTTAAGTCTGGCCCCAGAAGATGGAGTTAGGAACAAGAAGAGATGTTTTCAGGACGCAAATGAAGACTTAAAATCAGAAAATAAATCATTAGAAGTGGAGGTCTTCCAGAAGAGATAGGTGACCATTTTGTGGAGAGGTTTACTTTTGGGGGAGCACCTGGATCAGACAGGATTCCTTCCCACTCTGAAACTCAGTGACTGCAAATCCTTCATTTCACTAACAGGATTGTGACAGGGGAAGGAAAGTAATCCTTCCCTTCCTCAGTTTTCTCATCTGTGAAATGGGAATGATAATACTTTTACTTTCCACTTCACAAGGCAAATGTGACAGTAAGATGCCCATCAGGAGGTTGGTCCAACCCACTGTTTGGTGCTGGTTTAATGGCCACACTTACTGATAGCTCGGGACTTGATGCGTTTTCCATCTATTATCCTGACAGCACCCCTGCAGGGTGAACAGTACACATCTATTATTGCCATTTTTACAGTGGAGGAAACAGATACTCGGAGAAGGAATAAGGATAGCATTTGTATAGCTCCTAATCCAATAGTATCACATTTGTTCCTCCCAGCAATCTTTCAAGGTAGATGTTATTATTATCCTTCATTTTACAGATGAGAAAACTGAGGCATGTGGATGGACATCATTGACTTGCCCAGGACCACTCAGCTAGGAAATCCTTGAGGCAGTTGAACGGAGGTCTTCCTGACTCTAGGTACAGAGCTCTATCTTCCCGGCCACCTCTTATTTACAAACAACAAAAAAAAAAAGGTGCACAAGGTCCTCCAGTGACAGGAGCTGAGACTCTAATCTAATGTTGGTTTCCCCCCTTTCACCTACACTGTTATAGAAAGCATGGATGTTTATTTGTGTTCCACGTGATTTTGCAGTCAGATTTTAAAAACTGATTTTGTATAAAGCTCAGGGGGAAAATAACCCACAAACCCACATCTAGGAAATGAGTAATATGTGTAGACTGCTGCCCTAGGTGCTGAGGGAGAGATGAAGTTTAGCCAAATTGGTGTGCCTGCCCTCATGGAGCTTCCATCGAGCAGGGAACTGAGGTACCAACCCAGATAATTCTCAAATATTAAGGGACAGAACCTGGCTCATTTCAGAAGCTGCGAGCAGGGGTCAGTCCACCTCTCTCAAGCACAGCCCCAACCATTAAAGGGGCCTCGGGGGCTAATGGCCAGGTGTTTTTTTGGGGGGGACCCATTTAGAATCTCAGAAAGCTAGGGTCCTTGAATCCTATCATTTTTCTCTTCTTAGCGAAGGGGCTGGTGTGGATTATTCTTACATAATCTTGGTGGCTTGGATGGGTGACTCCTTGCTTTGCAATGCACCCCCCCATCCTCCTAAGGAAACGTCTCCCCTTCTTCCTAATCTAGGAGATTTCCCAATTAGTTAAGGTAGGAATATGTGTAGGTCAAATATGATAATAATGGCATTTAGCACAGTGCCTGGCATTCAGCAGGCACTTAATAAATGTTTAATGAATGGATGATGATGAAAAGAGGATAACAACTGGCTTAATAAAAGTTCCTCTTTCTCTGAGGCCTTTTCTGATCCCCCCACCCTTTTAGCACTCCTGACTCTCTGTAATTGCTTTGTTTTGAACATTATGTTTTTATTGATCAATGCGCAAGTAGCTTCCCCATCAGTGGAACAGAATGTCCATGCAGGTAGGCATCCAGAATGAGTAGATTGCCTGCTCTATACAGTAGGTGCTTAATCAGTGTTTATAGAATTAAAGTGAATTGAGTTGAATTCAATTTGACTTTGTCTGGGAGCTTAGTAAATTAATGATTCATTCAAGGTTCGAGTTCCCCCATCAGCTTGCTCAGCGCACATGCACACATACACACAAGCATGGGGACACTCTTACACACACACACACACACACACACACACACACACACACCCTCTGCACTTTGGCAAGCACATGTCCACCTGGAAGTGGCGTCCACCATGGTGTGGGGTGGCTGCAGCCAGCCTGAGCGGGAGGGCTGCGTCCAGAGCATTCCGCCTTGAACCTGGCAGCCTCCCGAAGGTGGGAGGACCTCCGCAGAGGACAGCAGAGGAGATTCATGGCTTCTCTCTCCCAGATGGCTTCCCTTCCTCCCTCCACGCCCCTTCCCAGCAAAGCCCCCACATTGACGCCAGCCTCAGCAGCAGGCAGGGCTCAGCTGGAATCTTCCAACTCGGGGCCTGGAGGCTGGGATCCCCCACAGTTTTCTCACACGTGGAGCCCACAAGCTCTGGGTCCAATATAGAAGCAGCCCTCTCCTGACCCACTCCCAGCCTCAGCCTCTGATTCATTCTCCAATCTGGAATCAGTGGGGGCAGAAGATGCGGGTTTGAATCCCTACTCTCCTGTTTGCTACCCTGCTATAGTGAAAAAGATCCCTGGCTGCTGAGGCAGGGGACTTGGATTCAAATCCCACTTCTGACTCCTAACCAGCTGCGTGAATTTGGGCAAGTCACATAATTTCTCTGGGTCTCGGTTTCCTCACTGGACAGCTCAAATCTGGGGCTACAGACCCATACTAAGGGGCACTGAGGAATCTGGAGACAGGGACGGTTTCCCTTTTCTAAAACACTATTTTCAGTGTCTGGCAAACAGTAGACACATAATAAATGCTTACTGAATTCTTCCTGGTCTCAAGGACCCAAAAGAGTTCATTTCTCTTATGGAACAAGAATAGAGGCTCAATCTATGGGAGGCAGGGGTAGGGCAGGATGGTTTGGGGTTGCGAGAATGCTCTGTCACAAGGGTCACAGACTCTGAGGAGGCAAAAACAGAAAAGCATGAAGAGCCAAGTTCTCAGCTAAAATGCCACCCATTTGTCCCCAAAGTGCCGCAAATGAGCACTTCCTAAGCAGCTGTTGGCTGGTACCATGAGGAGAGCTTCAGCTTCCGGGATACAAGATGCTCCAACAGCTGTACCCCACTCTAGCCTCCTGCTGGCCCCTAATCCAGAGTCACCCCTCAGTACTTGATGATCTACTTAAGTTACTTATGGGCAATCAAACCATGCCTTGTCCCTTCCCCCAAGGCTAGCCAGTTGTGCTTTCCCTTCTCAGACCAACTCTGCTACTTGGACTTTCCAGTCTATGCAGCCTGTGAAGTTCCATTAATTATTATTTTTCTCCCTGTCCCCATCTCTATCCATCTCTCTTTTCTCAGTGTCTACTTTGTCTCTGTCTCTCTCCTATCTCTGCATCTGTCTTTGCCGCTCTCTGTTTCTCTATCTCTGGCTCTCTCTATCTCTGTTCTACTCCCCAGTCTCTCCCTGACTACTGATTTCTTATTAATTACTTACACAAATGCCCAATTCACAAGTATTCTAAAAAACCCTCTTGCTTGACTTTGCTCTCAGATTATCGACCCGTCTACACGCTCGCTTCCACTTCCTCCCGGTCCACCCTCGAGGTCTGGCTTCCAAGTCTATGACTGAGAAAAAGCTGCTCTTTTCAAGGCGACCCACAATATTTCAACCACTCAGAGTAATGACCTTTTCTCTATTTTGTGCGATTCCGTACATTATCCCTCCTCCTGGGTCCTCTCTCTCCCTTGGGTTTCCATGATGGCGCTGCATCCTGCTTTCCTTCTACTTCTCCGACTGCTGCTTCCATGTCTCCTGTGCTAGATCATCACGCTCTTAGCACGAGCATCCCCAAAAGCTCTGTCATAAGCCTTTTTCTTTCTCTGTCTGCCTTCTCCCCCATGGTGAACTCATCAGCTCCTGTGATCCCTACATAAATCATTTGCAAATCCATTTGCCCAGCTCTGCTCCCTCACTGAGTTCCAGTTTTATATCCCAAGCCTTCTCCTAAGCAGTACCACTTAGGGATCCTGCTGCTACCTCAAACTTCAGTCCCCAACTGAATTCATTATCTCTCCCTCCCCAAACCCATCTAGCCTCCAACTTTCTCCATTTCTGCTGAGGTTTCCTGCTCCTATCATCCTGCCTATCAAACTCTGTAATCTGAACAACAGTGTCTAATCTCCTTTATTCCCTACTCTCCATTACACAACTGCTTCTTTGTCTCTCCCTTCTTTTCCTCCTCTCTGTCTCTTGCTGTCTCTGTCTCTCTCTGTCTCTCTATTTCTGTCTCACATTTTCCTCAGCGTGCTTTTATTACAATGATCTTGGAATAGAGGAGAAATTAAGAAGAATAATAATTCTTCTGTGAAGGAAAGAAAAATGGCCTGTTTTCTGAGCTCTATGCTCTCCTATGGGTCTCTGCCCAGACTGCTATCAGAAAAATAGATGGCAGGCATGTAGGGAAAAATAATTTCCTTTGTTATTCGAGCCAGGCCAGCGATGATCTAGCTTCTTAATAGAGTCACCTAAATGGGCAGCTGACACAAAGAGAAAACTGGGCCAAGTTCCACTTAATTTAATTAAATGCAAGTAACATTTACTAAGTACCTCCTATGTGTAATGCACTGTGGCTGGCATTAGTGGCGAGGACACAAAGAGAACTAAGGCTCGGTCCCTGGAGATGTTTAACCTGGTGAAGGGCAGGTATAGGGGACACGGAGTGACTTCTAAGTATCCGCAAGGTTGTCCTGAAGAAGGATTAGCTTCACCCTGCTTGGCTCCAGTGACCCAGCAGCAACGGGTGGATGGGACGATGTTTTGGATAGGGAAGCACTTCCTCAGAATCGGCACTGGCTACAGAATCCCACAAGTTCCCGATGGTTTCCATCATCACTGGAGGTAGTCAAGTAAAGACATGAAGGCTGTATATATCTCAGGCATATCCTGGAAGGGAATCCTTCCTTGGGTGAAGGTTGGTCATCTCACAACTGTAAGCATCCATGATGTGATGATGCTCTATGACAATGAAGCTCATCACCATAGCTAGTATTTGTGTAGCACAGAAAGCATTGCAACGCATTTTCTCAATATCATTTCATTTTTTTTCCTCTCAATGACCCTGAAATGTATGTATGTAATATCATTTTTGCCTCCCAGGACCTTTAATTTTCTTCAAAACTCAGCTCAAGCAACATATTTTACCCAGTCTCATAGATAAAGAGTTGAAAATGACCTTCAAAATCATCTATTCCAACCCTTAATTTTACAGATGAAGAAACAGATGGGCAGAGAGGTTAAGGGAATCTGTCCAAGATCATGAGTCAGGATTTGAACTCAAGTCACCTGGCTACAAACCTAGCATGATTTCTTCTACACTTTTCTGTGAATGAAATGTTGCACTGGCCAGAAATTGAAGCTGGGTCAACTGCTTGGAGGGCAGCTGTCTTCAATAGAGCCTAGTATCCCTGGCCCCTGCTTCCACAGCTGCTAGTGGCAACAACAACAGTAACAATTATATAACACCTTAAAGTTAACCAGAATTCTGTACCTATTTTGTACATATACACATGTGTACATGTTATCTCTTCTCATAAAATGGATATTTCAGGAGGCCATTTTTGCCTTTGTGCCTTCAGCACCCGGGACAGCACTTGGTGCTCAGGAAATGCATTTCTATCGATGGATGATCCTCTATTGATTTCTGGGTACTTTTGGTTCTCCTCCTAGATGTCCAACCATTTCCCTGTGTAGCCATTGCTTTGTTGTTTGTTATCTTTCTTATTCTTATTGAGTCATTTACTTCTATTTGTTCAATTTTAATTTTTAGAGTATTATTTCCTTCAGTTATCTTTTTTAGCTCCTTTTGTAGCTGGCCAATTGAATTTCTGGATTCAATGCATTCTTTTTCCATTTTGCCAGTTTTATTTTTCAGTGAATTGTTGTCTTTTTCCAATTCACCAATTTTGTTTTTCAGTGAATTGTTGTCTTTTTCCAATTCACCAATTTTGTTTTTCAGTTCACCATTTTTATTTTCCAGTGAATTGGTGATTTTTTCCAATTCACCAATTTTGTTTTTCAGTGAACTGTTTTCTTTTTCCAATTCACCAGTCCTATTTTCCAGTTTTTGATATTTCTGTTGCCCTGATCTCAATTTATTTCCCCATTCTTCTTCTAGCTCTCTTTTGAGATTCTTAATGCAATCATCCAGGTAAGCCTTCTGAAAGGGAGACCAACTTAGGTCTGCCTTTGTGGCTTCATCTGGGATTGTTTTCATAATGTCAGGATCTGGGGACTGTTCTATTTTTTCTCCATAAAAGCTTTCTATGGTGAGAGCTCTCTTCTGCTTCTTGCTCATGATTTAAAGTTGGGATATTGATCAAAAGCCGAGAAAACTGCAACAATTTATATTTGCCCTGGGGCAGTTTGCCGAGTTGACTTCCGGTCTGAGGCTGGTCGGGCTAGATTCGCACCAGGACCACGTTTTCAGCTGTTCTCGATCCACCCCCTTCCAAAGGCAGATCTGCCAAAGCACCTGCCCGCAAGCAGAGCAAAGTGGCCCAGGCGTCTCCCAGGGGCTTCCTGGGTGCCCAAAATCCGCCCCTCTATCGCAGCCCTGACTTCCGCCCCGGCTGGAGTCCGATCGCGACCAGCGGCCGATTTCCCCTGAGGCTAACCTTCTCCGGAGTTCTTTCAAGGTAGATCTTTTATAGAAGTGCGTTGTAGTCCAAATGCTTGGCGAGGCCCTCACTCAGAAACCAGTTTTAAGGCTTACTATGTCTGGGTTTGAGGGAATGTCGGAGGGAGTTCACAGAGAAAGCTGTTCGCAGTTCGCCATCTTGGCTCCGCCCCCATTATTCTTAAGTGTGGATTTTCTGCATGATCAGTCTTTGGTCTTTCCCTTTCCCCCCACAAAGCACTGAGAGGAAGATATGGGATAAAGGGTATACGATGACTTGGTTTACCCCCAAAATGCCTCTTTTTTCACCACTTCCTTCTCCACCATCAAGAAAGCCAATATGCAGAATAATGACAACCACAAGAAAGCATCATTTAGTCACCTTGCTGCAGCATCCGTGCCCTCAGGGAGGCCTTTGTGCTGGGCATTTTATTTATACTCTGACCCCCAGGAAGCTATTCCCAAGTGTCAGTATTCCCTGGAGAGAAGAGTGGCAAGTGTGTATAGAGCACAGCTTCCTAAGTCCAGGTCCCACATTTTCTCACTAGTCTCCCTGGCTTCTTCCCACCAAAGGCCTTTCCCACGCAGTTCAGCAGCTGCTTGCTCTGTGTTCTCCCACACCAGCAGCTGTTCCCACTCCCCTTTTGCTTCTATTTTCTCCCCCTGAAAAATAACCATTAAAAAACCCTCCAAAAATAAACTTTGGTTTTAAAATGAGGGTATTATTTATTGTCTCAAAACAACACAGAGACTGAACTTTTCAGAAATGGATTCCCTCATTATTCCACCCCCAGGACTGAAGGAAGGACTCCAATGTGGAAGGGGCTGACTTTATCTTCCTCTTGGGCCCCTTTACCTACTTTGAGAGGAAATAAGATCATAGCTTTTGAGCAGGAAAGGACTTCTAAGGTCATCTAGTCCAACTCTTTTATTTTGTTGCTGAGCAAACTGAGGCCCAGAGAGGGCAGGGTACTTGTTAAGATACACAGATGCAGTGTCTGCTCCTAATGCCTAGGACAGTGCTGGGCCCATGGTGCTTACCATGAAATCAAGTAGTGAGGATGACCCAGAGAAAAGCACAAAGTCCCTTCGATGATTGGGACTCAATTCTCAAGGTTCTCTCCACCCTCACCCCACCAATCTTCTCTCCCCCCAACCCTTGGCTTGGTAGTGTGTGTGTGTGTGTGTGTGTGTGTCTTCCCCACTTAGACTGTAAACTCATAGTCAATGACTGTCTTTTTGTATTTGTAGTTGTTTTCCCAGGGCTTAGGACAGCATTAGGCACATAGCAGATGCCTAATAAATGTTTATTGACTAACTGACTACTCTTTAAAGGAGGTTTATACTTGGCTAAAAGATACCCAGTCCGAAATCAGGAAGATTTGAGTTCCAATTTCAGCTCAGACATTTCTTAGCTAGATGGTCTTGAGTAAGGCACCTCATCTCTCTCTGCATCTGTGTCCCCAACTATAAAATGGGAGTAACAATTGCACCTACCTCCCAGAATTGCTTGGAAGACTGAATGAGACATTTGTACATTATATTAAGCATACAGTAGGTATTTAATATTTGTTTCCTTCCTCCCTACTCTTCCTTTTAACTTTTATATCCAGCTTCTCAGATGCCAAATTTATATTCCTAAACCTCTATCTGTCACTTTCCTCCTTACAAATCATTCGCAGCTCCCTATTGCCTCTAGGATAAACTGCCAAGTCTTTAGTTTGGGTATTTAGAGTCCTTCACAACCTGGCTCCAGGATGATCATGGGCATGAAACCTCAGACTGATGCTATTTTGTTTTTATCTTTGGGTCCCTAGTGCCTACCTCTTACAGGGCATGATACAGAATAAGCATTTAAGAATTTCTTGTTGAACTAAGTAGAGATGTAGATAATCTCATGATATTTCAAAGATCAACAGTACAGTTTTCAAAGGGCATTCCACTCACCTCTATGACTGCACTCATAGGAGGATCCATCCATAAGCCGGACAACTGCCTGAACTAGGGTGCTTTGTGGTGTGAAAAGGGACAAGAAATGGGGACCAGACAGGATGAAGAGGTGAACTTCACAAAACTTGGCAACAGAATGTGAGAGCAAAGGTTGACTTCAGGTGGTGAATCTGAGTGCCTGTCCAGTACCCTGGACAGAGCTCAGGAAGTTAGAAGAAAGGGGTGGAGGAAAAATAATGAGTTCTTTGGGGAACATGTTGAGTTTGAAATGCCTGGGGAAAATTCAAGTGGAGAAGTCTTCCAAGAAGCTGGAGATGCAGAGCTGAATCTCAAGTTATCCAGTCAAATATTCTCTGAGGTCAAGTCTGTCCAAGTCAACAAGCACTTATTAAGTACCTACTACATAATGGAAACTGTACTAGATACTGGAAATACAAAGAATGGCAAAAATAATTCCTGCCCTCAGAGTTCTCAGTCCAATTTATCAAGCACCTACTTTATTCCAGCATTGTTAGACTCTAGAAGTACAAAGATGAAAATGCAATAGTCATTGTTCCAAAACATCTTATATTATCCTAGGTGGAAACAACAGATATGTAGGCAAATACAAAGTAATTTTGGGGAAGAGAAAAAACTAGCTATTGTGGGTAGAGGTCAGGAATCAGAAAAGACTTTGTCCAAGAGGTGACATCTGAGCTGAACTTTGAGAAAGATGGGGATTCTAAGAATAGAGAAGGACTGGAAAATGGGGTAGAACTTGTGCAAATGCATCAAATGAGATGGACAAAAAGAAGATGGAAGCATCCAGAGAAGGGACTATGGGGATTGAATGTGGATCACAACATATTTTCACCTTTGTTGTTGCTTTTTTCCCCTTATGTTTTCCCCTTTTTATCTGATTTTTCTTGTGCAATATGATAAATGTGAAGTGGTTGGATGATAGAATGCAAGAAGGGGAAAATGTGGAAGAAGCTTGGAAGGGCACTACGGGTATTACTTTCTCCATTGCACAAATGACAAAGCTGGAGTTTAGTGAAGTGAAATAGGAAGCATCAGAGGTGTGATCTGAATCCAGGTTTTCATGACTTAAGGCCCAACAGTCTATCTATCCACTCCACCATACTGTGTCTTCAATACAACAAGCTTAATAAATGCTTGTTGAATTGAATTGAATCACTCCCCCTTTAGACTTCTTTTTTAATGAGGAAAATGATTTTTCTTTTCTAGCCAATAAGACTGCATTCCCTCTGGGAACATTACCCAGTTGTGAACCATGTCTCTGCCTCTGTTTGCAAGGAGTGAACAGATGAGTCGATTGACTGGGTTAATGTTTGAGTTGCCAAGTTAAGAGCCAGAATAGGCTTCCCAGAGAGAGAACTGAGAGTGTTGGAGGAAACTCTGCCTCCCCCTCCTCCTCCCCACCCCATGCCTGGCCAACGTGCCTTCTGCTGGCAAGTTTCCCCTGTAATGAAATGGTACAATTATCAGGGACTAGGCTTCTGACTCATAACTTTATCCTCCATGACTCCTTGCTGGCTGAGAGCAGCAATATTTCATCCCTGTTCCACTTAAGTCCTGAAAATTAAACCCAGAGCATCCTCTTTGCTGCTCTCCCTTCCTCACCAGCTCCTGCCCCCACAGGGTCATATCTGGGAAAGGAAAAAAAACAGGCTGGCAAAGGAGGGACTGCAGTGAAAACCCACTTTCCAACAGCACCTATTTCCATGCTTCCTAAAATGGGTTTCAGGTAGATGGAAGCCACAGAGCTGGTTTCACCTATTAGTAATTGGGCAAGGTTACCTCCTCTCTCATCTGGGAGGGCTGTGAGATGGCCTGAGAGTCATGGTATCCTCCCAATCCTCCATTCTCAATGTTCATATTCAGTCCTTTATACTCTAGATCACTCAATGAACATTTATTAAATATCTACTAGGTGCTATCTTTCAAAAAAATGATTGAAAATGTACCTCAAAATCAGTCAATAAATATTTATAAAATACCTACTATGTGCTAAGTGCTGGGGGATTTAAAGAAAGTCCTAAAGGAGGTCATAGTTTAATAGAAGAAACAAGATGCAAATAGTTACAAACAACCAACTGGAGACAGGATAAACTGGAGAAAATCAACAAAGGGAAGTCATCAGTATAAAGAGGAATCAGAAAAAGCTTTTCATAATAGGTGGGATATAAACTGGGTGTGGAGGAAGGTATGGAAGCCAGGAGAGTGTGTTCCAGGCATTGGGGACAGAGACCATGTCTGGAGGTAAGAAATGGAGTTGAGTTTTGTTTGTGAACCAGCAAGAAGGCCAGTGTCACTGGATAGAGGAGTATATGATGAAAAGTGAGGTATAAGAAGACTGGAAAGATGGAAGACAGCTAGGTTACAAAGGCCTTTGGATACTAAACAGAGGATGTTATATTTGATATGAATCATTTGCATGATAATCAGGCATTGAGGCTAATGCCTTGGGATGAAGAAGGGTGCTAGTGGGGCAGGGAAGTGGGCTGGCAGCAGTGACTGAAGCACATATTTTGGGGCCAGGAAATACCTCCTCATTTTGTCCCCATCCCTGGTACCAGAAGCTGAAAACTGACCAGCAGGATGACCTAACGACTGTAAAAGATTTTACTAAATAATAAATACAAATATGTTCCATTTTGTGGTTTGCTTAAACCTGTGAACAGTCAGATCACTGACTCAAAGCTAAGATCAGAATTACTTTAAAAAGAATGAGAAAAGTAGCATACAACTAAAAATTGATATTGAATTAAATTTTTATTGAACTATTTAAGAAGTAACAAAAATATATAATGGACAATTGAACTATTTAAGGAGTAACAAAAATGTGTGATGGACAACTGAACTATTTAAAAAGTAAC
>JAJPUD010002293.1:49898-82413 GCA_023553655.1 Myrmecobius fasciatus | reverse complement strand
CCTTAGTCTTATATTCTTAATCAATCAATAAACATGTTAAGCACCTACTATGTGTCAGACACTGTGCTAAATACTAAAGATACAAAGAGAGGCAAAAACAGTCTTGGTCATACAGGAGCTCACAATCTACATGCAGACATCAATGCATAAACAAGAATAAACTGGATATCAACAGAAGGAAGATACCAACATTAAAGGGGATCTGAAAAGATTTCTTGTTGATGATGGGATTTTAGCTGGGACTTGAAAGAAGCCAGGGAAGCCAGGAGGTAAAGATGAGGAAGGAAGACATGAGGGGGTGACCAGGGAAAAAGTTTGGAGTCTGGAGATTTTTTTCCCTGAATTTCTGTACTTTTTTCCCCCTTTCAAATTCAATCAATAACATTCCCTAGCTGTGTGACCCTGGGCAAGTCACTTAACCTCAATTGCCTCAGCAAAAAGCAAAAAAAAAAAATTCAATCAAAATACTTTTAGGAGTTTAGATGAGAAGCACCCCAAAGCAAGGACTGAGAAATATTTTGTCTGAGGCAAGTGTGTGTGTGTGTGTGTGTGTGTGTGTGTGTGTGTGTATGTGTGTGCACCAATAACAGCATATAGGACAATCCAACTCATGGAGCCATGGCAGGAAAGGAAGTAGTTCATCTCCCATAGGGTCCAGGCCGTGCCCCCTCCTAAACTTGGAAAGTCTTGGGGATAAAGATTCAAAAAGAATACTGTGTCCCTTAGATTTCAAGCTAGAGAGGATTTAGAGAGCACCCAGCTCACTCCCCTCATTTTACAGTGGATGGAGTAGAGACAAGTGATTTGCCCAGGGTCACAGTGCCAAATATCTGAAGCCATATTTGGATTTGGGTTTTCCAGACCCAGGACTCTGTTTACTACAGCACTACCTAGCAGCCATGGGCTACTACATACATGGAGACCAATGCAGCTCATGGTTCTCCCAGCTTGTAATAGGGGAAAGGGAGAAATCCAGGCAAGGTACTCGGTGAATATTGGAAGAGAAAGAGAACAGTTCGGCTAGGATCAGGGAAGGCTTCCTGGAAGAGGGGGCATTTCAGAGAGTCAGATACAAGCATTATGGAGGCTGGTAGCTACAGGGGAGAGTGCTTCTATGTTCTGAGCTGCAAAGGCGTTTGCCAGCAACTTCAACGGTCTGAGCCAAGGAACCATAAAACCCAGTTTTCTGCAGACCGGTGAAGAGAAAGGAGAGAAGCTTGGGGGGTAACGTGAGAAGTATCTAATTGTGGAATGAGTGCTGGGTTGGGAGTCTTAGACCTGGTTCAGATACTCACTCTGATCCTTTATGAGCTGTGTGATCCTGAACAAATCCAACAGTCACATTGAACCTCAGTTTTCTCATCTGTAAAATGAGGGAGGTGGAAAGATGCCCTAAAAGGTCCCTTCTAGTATGAACATCTATGATTCCCTGAAAAAAAAATCTAAAGGGTTTTTTAGAAAGATGAGGGATTAGATCTAGAAGGCAGGAGCAATGGGAAGTAATGAAGAGCAATGAGAGGTAATTTCAAATGGGCTAAATTAGGTTCAATTTCAGGAAGATCTTCAAAATCGGAGCCGCCCTCTTTTCGTGGTGGCTAAGACCTGGAAACTGAGAGGAAGCCCAGCGACTGAGGAATGGTTGAACAAGTTGGGGCAGATGATAGTGCTCGAAGGAAAGATGAGCAGGATGATTCCCCAAGAACCTGGGAAGATTTCTATGCACTGATGCAGAACCCGGAGAAAACTGCACAGTAGCAGCAGTATTGTGAGAAGACCAACTGGGAATGACTTCGCTATTCTCAGGACTGCACTGATCCAAGACAATTTCCAAAGGACCCGTGATGAAAAATACTATCTACTTGCAGAGAAAGAAGTGATGGAGTCTGAATGCAGAGCAAAAATACTATTTTGCACTTTCTTTCAGAGTGTTTTTTGGGCTGTGTTTTCTTTCACAACATGACTAATATGGGAATATGTTTTGCATGATTGCACATGTATAACCTACATCAAATTACTTACTGTCTCAGAGAAGGGGGAGGGGAGAGTGGGAGGAAAGAACTTGGAATTCAGAATAAAACAAATGTTAAACACTGGTTTTGTGTGTAAGAGGGGAAAATAATAAAATACATATTTTTTAAAATTTGGAGCTCTCTCAAAGTGTAGCGGCTGCCTTGGAAGGTAGGTTTTCAAGCAAAGGTTGGCTGGCCACTTGTGGGGTACGCTCTCTAGGGGACTTGTTTGCATCCAGGTTAGACTCAATGCTGCCTTGTGACTTTGTAATCGATTCTGTGATTCGAATTTGATTATACCTGGTGTACAATGGATAGAGGGCTTGGGAAGCTCAGCTGACTTGAGTTCCAATTCTGCCTTTCATATTTGCCAAAGCTGTGTGACCTTTGATAAATCACTTTCCTCTCAGAGATTGTTTCCTTATCTGTACAATGAGATGGTTGGATCTGGTAGCCCAGAAGTTTCCTTACAGCTCCCCAAATCCTGTGATCTGTTCTGAGGACTGGGTGCTGCCTTCTCCAGTGCAGCCAGAACCAGTGACCAAGGACAGCTCCCCACTTTGTTCCACAACACCAGCATTTGGGCTTTCCACTGAGGGAAGTGTCTGCAGGCTCCCCCTGCTTCATTTCCAGCCTCAGCAGACTTCTTGGGTTTGGTGAGCCTTTTCTTGCAGCAGCTAGTTGACACTTACAGGACGGATGAGTCACATTTCTAGGAGAGCACAGTATCCATTAGCATAACTGAGTTTGCACCCAATCTCTCGCCCAAAGCGTTCCCTAAATGCCTTAGCATTTAGTTATGAAATATGTTCTTCTCCCTCGCCTGGAGGAAAGCCTGCTCGAGAATTACTTATACATAAACATACTCTGATAGTCTGAGGCATAGATGGCAGCATGAGTGGGTTAGGAAGGATGGATGCAGGAGAGATTGCCGAGGCCCAATTGACAGGGCTTGGTAACTGATGGGATGGGGAAGCGGGCCGGGAGGTGAATCCAAGGTTTAGGGCTTCGGGGACTGAGAGGATGGGGCTTCCAGCAACAGAAATAGGGGAGTCAGGAAGGCCCGGGGATATGTTTGGGGGTCAGCTGAAGGTGTGTCATTCTGGATGGGCTGAATTTGAAATCGGGAGATTCGACCTCCCCACTAAGGATTACCAAGTGTCTCAGGGCCAGCTCCACATCTGGTACAGAGGATCACCCGGAGCCATAAGGTTTAAATAAATACTGTCTTTAATCAAAACATATTTAAATACTCCCAGGTAAAAAACAGCTCTAAGGTGGAGAAAATACAGTTCATCAGAGGGCAAAAGATGACAACAGGGAAGTTAAAAGCACAAAACAAAGATATACTCTGGGACTTTAGGAACTCCCCGGCAGTCCTAGAGCTGCCTTTCTAAGTCATTGCCGAGAGGGCCCACAGCTGGATCTCACAACAATCTACCTGGGGGAAAAGTTAATTGAATCACCTCTGATCTGCTCTTTTGCCTCTGGATCACAACAACTGGGTTGGTGTTACAGGAGATGGAGAGAAAGAGAGAAATGGAAAGAGAGAGGGGAAGGAGAGAAGGAAGGAGAGAGGGAGGAAGAGGGGGAGGAGGGAGGGAGGGAGAAAGACAGAGACAGAGAGAGAATGTGTATGTGTAGGGGGAAGTATTAACTCAAGCCTCCTCGGTTCCACCACTGATCCACAACATGAATGTATTTTCCTCCCTTCAAATCTTTGCTCATCTTTTTCCCTAGCCGGGAATGCTTCCTCCCAATCCCTGCCAGCTCACAGAGTACAGACTATTGCATTTTCATCTCCTTGGGGCCTACTAGGGTGCAAGGTGCCTAATAAATGCTTTTTGATTGATCACTACCTTTCTTCATCTGGAAAAGCAGATTTTTTTTTTACTTTCTTTACTTATCTGGAAGTTTTTGGTTTGGTTTTGTTTTTGGTCTGTTTTCTTTCATAACACGAATATTATGGACATGTTTTGGACAACTACATTGTGTATAACCTATACTGAATTTCTTGCCTTCTCAGTGGGAGGAGATGAGCATGGGGAAGAAGGAAAGGAGAGAATTTGGAACTCAAAGTCTTAAAAACAAATCCTAAAAGTTGTTTTTATATGTAACTGAGGAAAAATAAAGTACAAAATAAGTAAAATAAATAAATAAATAAATAAATAAATAAAAAATAAAACTACCGGCTTGAATAATCTGGCTTTTTCTATATCCTATCTGAGGTTGAGGGGATTCTTTACTCCCTCAAGTAACACTATAAAGTAAGAAGAGTAGGGGGTAAGAGAACCACCCCTTCTTCTATTCCCCCAAGCCGTGTGGTTTTGAGGAACAGGACTGAGATCTGGACCTTTTTAATTTGCCCCTTTCAGTTCAGGTTCAAGGAATGGAGTCTATGGCCAAAGAGCTCAAATTGAGACAATTAGGGAGTCCAAAAATCCAGGCTAGGTGTTACAGCCAGCCCAATGGTGAAGCTTTAAGGGTTCCAGAAGCAAGCCCAGCTGGGCTGTATTCTTGAATCTAGGAGAAATTGAGCTAACCTGTAAGTTAAATACCTCCCTCTTCCCAGAGATTGGGGAGTGAGGAATCATGCACTCAGGCTGCTGGCGAGAAATGTTTATGTGTTTGTTGTTACTGTATCTTTGTAATATATAGTTGTAAAACCTAATCCAAAGTATAGCTATGAAATAGAACTAGGGTTCTGGTCAAAGGGCCCCTAAAAACAAGGTGAACACAATAGATGAGGCTTTCTTGAAGGAGAGATAATAGACTCCTCAACCCACTTAAAGTACAAGAGAAGTGGGGGAGGTAAGATATGTCATGCTAAAATATAATTCATGAAATGGCCCTCACTGGGTGGGCAAAGCAAGCATATTACATATTCTATATAAGAAGGTATGTGCCATATGGCCAGAAGCTGGACCTGGTGATGAAATGTTTTTGTCATAG
Organism: Myrmecobius fasciatus; assembly: GCA_023553655.1. NCBI lineage: Eukaryota > Metazoa > Chordata > Mammalia > Dasyuromorphia > Myrmecobiidae > Myrmecobius > Myrmecobius fasciatus. Next base: position 77,452 of record JAJPUD010002293.1, on the reverse strand, counting down.
AAGCCTGTGTACCAAAGAAAAATAAAAAAGCCTCAGTGCTAGGCAGTCCTGTCCCCTCCCTCAGTAAGAAAATGAAAAGAAGGTGCTAAGAATCAGATCTTTTTCAGAAAATCAACAAACTTTCATCGGCATATTAATATCATAAATGTGAGATCCTTTGCAAATGACCAACGAGGGATTGAATTATGTCAGTCTTGGCCATTTGCTATAAATGAAACCAGAAAAAATGAGGAAACTGCAGCTACATGGAATAAAGTTTCTTAAGTTTCCTTGGAAAGGCAAAGAAAGGAATTGGCAGTGCAGGTTTTATCATATGTTCCAAAGCCTCAAGAAATATTATTTCATAAGACATTTGGGCTTCACATATTGCAGTCCTAATGATAAGTATCTGTGAATACACCACCATGAAAATAATTGCAGCTTATGCACCAACATCAGTTGCTAAGGATAAAGTGGTGGAGAAATTCTATAAAGAATTTGATAAAACCTTCCAAATCAAATCAACATACTCTGATACTTGGTAACTTCAAATGGAAAGAAAGGGAGAGATAAAGATGGGGGGAAATAGATGGTTCGGCAGGAGAAATGAGAGAGACCCCAACTTACTGATGATATGGAAATCTCACACTTCTGTAGCATGAAAACTTATATTAAAAATAATTAGCTAAATGGGTCAACACTGGATATGGCAAGTACCAAATATCACCCCAAGGAATGACACCGATGACATTTTAATAGACAAGAAAGACTTAGTATTTACGTGGGAGTTATCCTTAGGTCAGCTGTCTGTTCAGAGTCAGACTATCGATTCATCAGAGCTCAAATAAGAATTTATAATAAACAAGAATAATAATGAGAAAAGGGTATGAGAGACACAATAAAGAAGATTTAACCCTGAATTATTTAAACAAGCTAGAGCACTCCTATATACGAAATGGAAAATGGACAACAGAAATGACATCAACAGTGATTATTATAATTCAGAAGTTAAACCAATGAAAATAATTACTTCATGGAGGAGACAGAGCCCAGAAAGCTAGTAACTATAACTAATACTTATATAGTGCTTTCTATTTGTCAAGGTGCTGCACTAAGCACTTTACAATTATTACTTCACTCATCAATTCTTGGATGTAGGTGCTATTATTATCCTCATTTTACAGATGAGGAAATTGAGGCAAACAGAGGGCAAAGGACTTGCTCAGAGTCACAGACTTCTTGACAAATGGAGAAAATTGTCCAAAGGCAATATTTGGTTAGAATATGAATTCATTTTTAAAATCTTACCAAAAATTTTTAAATGTTGATGGACGATCATAAACATTATTTTCTCATAAAAGAAGAAAAGCTTTGGAAGTTTATAATTTACAGAAAGCATGCCAAAACATTCGATGAATCAAATATGAACATTTTACATTCTGTGGGTTACATACAGCTGTGTACAGTCAGCTCCAGACTCTCAGAGAAAGCATGACACCATTCTGCTTAAACATCTGGCTTCACTGCCAGGAAGGTGGGGTTTCAAGTCCAATCTCTGACCATACTGTTTGTGTGACCCTAGCCAAGTCACTTAGTGCCCAAGAAAATAATCTAAGGCTATAAATGACAAAATCAATATTGATGTGTAGAAGGGAGCTTCCTGAGCCAATAATATAAAACACCAGCAATAACAACAGAAATCAAATGATTTCTGAAATACCTATTTTTTTTTGACATAACTTCCTCCTCCTCTTTCCCCCTTGTTTCAGTCCTGGGTAACTGAAGAAATGGCATCATGGATTGTATTTACAGACTGAAATTTTGGCCCAATTTGAGGTTGTTGCTTTTAAAACCCTTAATTGGATCCTTCAGGAAACACATCATCTGGAAGACTTATACCAAAGCCAGTCCAAGGCAGAATGAAGTTCACCTCTATATCAAACAATCTCATCATAACATCCTTCATGTAACTTGTTTTAAATGGAAATGCTTGCAAAATCATGTATAAAATCTCGAATTTGGGGGAAGTAAATCTCCAAGAAATCATTCCCTTGTCCCTTTTTTTTTGCTTTTTCATGTACAATGACGACTCATAATTCTCTATTTCAGTTTACCATTTGCCACTTTCAAGGTAGGATTATTCAGATTTGGCTTTGCCCAGCAAGCACAGGACAAGATCACCTATGCTGTTCTCTCTTGGGTAAACTCAGGAAAATCAAGCTGCTAAATAATTCTTTTGCTGGCAAATGGAAAGAAACAGAGTGAACCAGGACCAATTTGGTTTGCTCGTTACTAAATAAATCCCCAAATGTGAGGAAAGGTTATAGGAGACTGGGCTGATCTCTCTCTTGGAGAAGAAAGGAATAGAGGATAACTTAATAACAGCTTCCAAGTATGGGAAGGGTAATTATGAGGAAGAAGGTGACCAGCTGTTCTCCATCCCAAGAGAACTCCCTCTCTCCCACCCTCAGGAGAATTCCGAAAAAGATGGGGGCACCCTTCCTTCCTCTGTTTTTACTCTTCCAGAAAGGAAAAGAAGTGGGGAAAAAAGATTTCTAGAAGTATCCTTCTTTAAGACAAGCTATCCTATCTGTTGGCTCTGTCCATGCCATAGAAGAAGCATCTGAAGAAACTGGGAATGTTTAGCCAGAGGAAGAGAAGACTTACAGAGCATCATGGGATGGATGAACAATATGGTGGAGTAATTCTTTACTATATATTGTTCCAAACCAGCAACCTTGAAAGCAAGAAAATATTTGCCAAACTAGAATAGCTAAAGCAAAATTCACAAGAAAATAGAAATAATGCACAACAGTCTCATGAAATAATATCAGGAAACTATAAAATTAGAGTTCCCACTCAATGTATCCAAGCCTGAGAAGTGCAACCAATATGGAGGACAGCTGGTGTCGTCATGTGAGAAGAACAGCCAGGGAAGAAGACCACAAACATAGGGAGAGACCAGATTCTGAAGCCCAGCAAATAGTGGATGCTGGAGGTAATAAGGAACTGCTGAATTTTATTGAATATGGAGGATAATATGGATGGCTAGACACCCCATTTCCTTTCTGAAGTTCCCTCTAATGAGGGCCATCCAAAACTGAAGGCTTTTAAGGATGGCAGCCTTTTGGATCTGGACAGAAATGGAAAGGGGAACTCAGCAGGGTCTGAAGTCACTTAAGAAATAATCCAAAGGCTGAATGACATGGCTGGGGTGTCTGGGGAAAAGGGGTTGCTATTTTACATTGTAGCAAAGCTGTCTGTTCTCATCCTGTCAATGTGGTTGTCTCTAAAAAATACTATTTGATAAATGAGAGCCGCATATCTATCACACACACATCTTGGGGGCTAGGCAGATCTGTCTGCCACTTATCCGGGGAGGTCGCCCTCCCCCCACACCCAGCTTCTCCTAACAGGGAAGAAATACTACAATGAAACAAATGCTTTCCTTAAAAACCCGGACCTGAGCCAAATCCCGCAGAAAAGCCTGAGTTGGGGGTGGGGCGGCGAAATGGCCTGGGGGAAAAGGCCTTAGGGGCAAAGTCAGTGACACCCCAAATCTAGGAACTTGCAGAAAGTAGCTGCCCAGTAGAACACCTGTTAAATGGTTGAGACGTATAAATATTACATTAAATATTGGGGCGCCCTTGGTCCCGGGGATGCACTATCCCCTGGTTCCTGCAGAGAACCCTACACACAGGGAAAAGGAGGTAGAGAACGAATTTGGGGGTGGTTAATAGCCCCCCCCCCGCTGCCCACACAAGATAATTGGACAAAACAGCATTTTACCTTATAATGGCCTGATGGTGGAAGCACCCTCAGAAATGGGGCTCGCTGGCATCCGCGGCTGCTGCACCTTGAGTGCAGACTGGGGCACCGCCCAAGGCCTCTGGTCCCTCTCGGCTGCTGCCCACTGAGGGCCATGAGGAGGTTGCCGGCTGGGGAGCTCAGACTGCACTTCCCCAAAGGGCATCTCCCCAGCGGGTGGCTCAGTCCAAGTTCCTGGATGAGCAGAGCAGAGATCCATCCATGACCGGGATGTGAGCCCTGTGGCGCAGGGATCCATCTTCAAGACCAGGGATCCAAGCCTTGTGGTGCAGGGATCCGCCCTCTGGATTGGGGGGGGAAGCTGTGGTGCAGGGATCCGCCCTGTGGATTGGGGGGGAGGCTGTGGCGCAGGGATCCGCCCTCTGGACCCACAGCCACAATGAGGGCTGCAATGGTGCGCCCTCCCGATCCCCTCAGGTTTTGTAGGCAAGTTCTTAGACCAGGGTGTGGGACCCACGGCAATGACGCAGTCTAAAAAAAAAAGATCCGCCCTCTGGACCCGTACCCAAAAGGACAGCTGCGGCTGCGGCACGCCCTTCCAGTCCTCTCAGGTTTCTGGGGCAGATCCTGCTACCCAAACTGGGCGCAGTGGCAATCACTCTATGACCGGGATGTGAGCCCAGTGGCTCAGTCTCCTCCAGGGACCCGCCCTCCGGGCCCATGCCCACCACAGCAACAGCTGTACCCGGTCCCGCTCATCTCACGTTTCCCAGGCAGGTGGCTCAATCTAAGCAGACTGGAGCGGACCGAGCGGGAATCTCTGTGGCCAAGCCGGAGCCCAGTGGCGCAGTCTCCTCCAGGGATCCGCCCTTCGGACCTGTTCACGGCATGTCCTACGGAAGGTCCCCTAGGCAGGCGGTTTAACTAAAGCCACAGAAGGGCAGCCCGCGGCAGGGGTCCGCAGAAGGCCAGTCTGCGGCAGGGGTCCACAGAAGGCCAGCCCTGGTGGGGGTCCGCAGAAGGCCAGCCCGGTTGAGGGTCCGCCCTCTGACCCCATTCCCACCAAGGCGGCCGCCGCGCCCTCCAGACCATTTCAGGTTCCTTAGGCAGGTGTCCAATCAAAGCTTCCTAGAGGGAGCCAAGAATGGGATCGCTCTATGACCAAGATATGAGACCAGTTGGGCAATCTGCGGGGAGCTCCCCTGCAGACCCATTCTCACCAAGGGGCTGCGGCGGCGGCAGCAGCGGAGGCGGCGGTGCGCCCTCCTGATAATCTTCAGTTCCACGGGCAGGTGGCTCTGCAGAGATGGGGATTCAGGGGCTCTGGCCATTTTCTTAGCCGCTCTGGGGTGCACCCACCTCTCCAGATCTCCCCCTTCCCGGCCTGGGGAGCCGGCTCCGCATCTTGGGCGGAGGCAGGTGACTGTGCAGAATTTTCCCAGACGTAACCAGACCTCAGGAGAAGAAGGGCCCGACCTGCGCTCCTGCGCATGCGCGCTCCATCTCCTGCCGCAGTTCCCCCAGGGTAGGCAGAGGGGCTCCGCCCAAGGAGATGGCCAGCTGGAGGGAGGGAGGGAGGGAGACTTCCGCCCGTGGTTGCACGGCCAGTTCTCCCGCCTCAGGTGTGAAGAGGAGGCAGACCTCTCTCTAATGGAGGACCTTTCATCTTCTGCTGCTCCCCTGAGGGAAGGTGGCAGGGAACTGAGCCCACCATAGTGTCCCCCAAGTGCCCAGCCTTTCCTCCGCCTCCCGCTGCAGTCTGGCATGAGGAGGGAGACCCTCCTTTGACCCACGGACCGCGCATGCGCAGCCATCTCCTGCTGCGCATCCGTGCGTCCCCCAGAGAAGGCTGCAAGGGGCCGGCTTTGTGTCTTCCACTTGCAGCAGCAGCTGCAGCCGCAGCAGGGCGAGGCGGCTCCCCCCTCCAGTGCCAGTCTGCGCTCCCACTTGCAGTTTGGAGAGCATCAGGTGCGAGGAGGTGGAGAGGCTGCTGCAGCCCTCCTGGATGGGGCCGCTATGCCCTCTGCGGGCTGCGGGCTCTGGCCACTGGCCAGTTCTTGCCCACCTCCCGTGGCTACTCATTGCCCACTCTCCACAGGTGCGGCCTCTCAGGTGATAACCTTGCTTGGTTTTATAGACAAAGAATTGGAGGGGGCAGCTAGGTGACACAGTGGATAGAGCACCAGCCCTGAAGTCAGGAGGACCTGAGTTCAAATGTGGTCTCAGACACTTAACATTCCCTAGCTGTGTGACCCGGGCAAGTCACTTAACCCCAATTGCCTCAGCAAAAATCAAAAAAGAAGAAGAAGAAGAAGATTTGGAGGCCATTAATGAGGAGCTCTCTCCCCCTCCTCCTCACCTCTGGTCACTGGGGTGCCCTTTGTCACTGTCTCCTGCTCCATCCCCAGCTCACGTGGTGAGATGGCCCAGCTCAAGGTGCTCTACCTGCATGAGTGAGCCATTTCCATCCAATTCCCCCTCAATGGATTTCCCCCACCCCATGTAGGTTTAAGTATATCATACCCCCTCCAATAAACTTTCATGGATCCCAAAGTACAATTACCCAATCAATAAACATTTATTAAGTGAATACTATGTTTCAGGGCAATCTACTGTGGGTCAGCTAGGTGGCCGGTTGGATAGAGTGTTGGGTCTGAAGTCAGTCTCAGACACTAGCTGTGTGACCTTGGCCAAGCCACTTAACCCTGTTTGCCTCAGTTTCCTTATCTGTAAAATGAGCTAGAGAAGGAAATGGCTACCCCTCCGGTATCTTTGTCACCAAATCCCCAAAGAGGATTACAAAGGGTTGGACTCAACTGAAAAACCCCTGAATGCTGAAATGTGCCCTGCTCTCGTAAACTCTGGGAATGCAAAAAGAAGCAAAAGGCAGTTCCTCCCTTCAAAGAGCTTCCAATCTAACTGGGGAGAAAAGTGACAGACAAATATATACCAGAAAAGTAGGAGATACTTAATGGAAGGATTTAATCTCCAGCATCAAATACAAAATCCTCCATCTGAAGCCCCACTTCTATCTCTGCAGGTTTCTGACCCCTTCATGTCCATACCCTCTGCAGTCCAGCCAACCTGGCTTCCTTGCTTTCTCCCACAACATGGTCCTCCTGACTCAGAGACTCCTCTGATCTGGATTTTCCTCTTTTTAGCTCTGCCTCCTGGCTTGCTGGGCTTCCTCCCTGTGCCAGCTATAGTTCCACCTTTCCTCAGCACTCTTTAATCTTAGTGCCTTCCCTCAGAGATTATCTCCTTTTTATCTGGTAGCTATCTTGTTCATGCAGGGTTAGCTCCCTCACTAGACCTAGAGAACAGAGACTATTTGCCTTTCTTGCTATTCTCAGGGCTTAGCACAGTGCCTGGCACATAATAAGTTCTTTAAAAAATACTAGCTGACTTGTCAGACTTTTTAGATACTCATTGTGTGTTCAAAGCCCTGAGGATACAAAGAGAGGAAAGAAAGTAACAGATCCTGCCTTCAAGAAGCTTGAAGTCTGTTGGGGGAGATAACATGCAAGCAACTAGCTGCAAACAAGGTACAAAGAGAAGAACTGGGAAATACTCACAGAGGGAAGGCACTAGCATGATGAAGCATCCAGAAAGCTTCTGGAAGAAAATGAGACTTGAGCTGAGAGTGACAGGAAAGCCAGGAAGTGGGAGTGAAGGGGGAGGGCCTTCCAGACATAGGAGACGGTGAGGAAATATGACAATGTTACATGGTCATGATTCACTGATGTTCTTGAGAAATGGTGCTTGCTGGGGCAACACTATGGGAGGTCTGTCTGGAAGCTACCTGCATTTGGAAAAATCCTTTCCACACTTTTTTGGAAAGAGCTATTTGTATCGACTGAAGGGAGAGATCAGCTCCACACTGAGATTTGTTGGGCTCATCTCTCCTACTGAAAAAAAACATAGATGCCTGGAAGATACAATGGGAACAAGACATTTTTCACTTGAGTTATCAGCAGGTGAAATGTCACAGGTGAGAAATGTCACAGGGCTTTACCATTTTTCAATGCACTTTACATTCATGGTCTCATTTTCTCCTCACCACTACCGTGAAATAGGTGCAGGCACTGAAGTGAATAGATCTTTAAGAAGATGGTGGCTGAGAGAGGGATTTGTGTTTCTGGGTCAAGCCTGACAAAAGAGGCGTGACATAGAGTGGAATACGACAGAGTAGCATTTTATATAACCAAAACATACCTATGAGAGAAGAACCAGGAATAAGAGAGGGGAAGGATAACCAACAATCGGCTGAAGATGAATAGTGTATGACCCCAAAATATTGTCATCTGGATATACTACAGACCACCTGAACCAAAAAAGGAAATGGATGAGGATTAGAGCACAAGGCTGGCATAGAGTTAGGATATGTCAATAAGGAGAGGTCTCCCACAGCATTTTCTCTGTCCAAATTAGATAGTTATTCTTGATTTATCTTAATGATAATTTAATTCTTCAAAAGATAAAGGAACCAAAGAGGGCTTCAACTATTCTGGATCAGATTCTCACCAATTAAGTGGAAATTTTAACTTAGTGTATAACTGAGAATTGAGGGGGGTGGTCATTTTAGGACTTGCAACAGAGAAAGGGGGAAAGCATGCGATAATCTCACATGTACCATGGTTTAGGGGAGAACAGTTGTCTTTAAAATATTCATCCATATAAATTATTTTTATATTACCTTGATTTATGAATATCTCAGTTCTCTTCTATTCAATGAACTATCCCTTCTAACAAAAAAGAAAAAAAAGTCAGATTGAGCAAAACTAGGTTCATACATCAAAACATGATGATAGTATGCACAATGCTCTACAACCATAGTTCCCCATATATTCAAGAGAGAGAGAGAGATGGATTTTTTCATCTTTTCTCCAAGGCTAGGCTGGTTCATTACTTTTCTTTTCTTTTGTGAGCAGAACTTTAGAAAATGGATAGGTAAGATCCTATGAACTAAAATTCTGCCAAGGAAGGAACCCTGGTATTCATGGGATACTCTCAAGAATGAAACTCTGAATATATGAAGAGAAACAATATTGATGAGAAGGAAAAGGCATTTTGTAAAGAAACTAATGTGGATGAACAGGGAGCTCACCAAGCAAATTTAATTATGAAAGACACATATAGAAAAGAAAAGCAATAATGATAGTGAAGGGTGAATCTAAAAGCATGACCTGGTCCTTTTTGAATTTCATTGATAGAAACATGCTATCCATCTCCAGAAAGAGAACTGATGAATTCAGTGCAGACTGAAGAATCTTTTCTTTCCTTCCCCCCTTCCTCCGCCCCCCAGCCCCTGCTTTTCTCTTTCTGGACTTGGCTAAGGCAAGAATTTGTTGTGTATTACTACAGCTATATGTAATGGGTTTTCTTTTTCTTCCCTTCTTATTGGATAGGGAAAGAGGAGGAGGTGAGAAGAGAATTCAGAACTGAAAATAAAATAAAAATTGAATTTTAAAGAAAAAACTTCATCAGCAGAATTTTTTAAATGACAGATTATCAGAGTTAGAAAAGTCCATCAATTTCAACCTATATGCAAGCAGGCATCTATTCATTAACATGCCCAAGAAGTAGTGAGATTATTTTAAAGACACTCCCAACCAAATTCCTAATGATTCAGACCTCTTCTATGTCCAGAGGAAGATCCCCCTGTTTCTGAGCCTTCAAAGCCTTCAACTTTGTCCTCTGATTGGCCATTTCATCCCAGAACCTCCATTTTGGAGAAAGTATTCAAGCCTGTCCCATGCTCACTCTTCACTCCTCCTCTGGCCATAATCCTAATTCCCTGAACTTCTCTTTCAGATACTCACTCACCCACCCCTGATTTTCACCTCCTTCTCATGTACTGTCTTGTACTATTAGATTGCAGGGCAACCAAGTGGTGTCATAGTGCACAAAGTGCCAGGCCTTGAGTCAGAAAGCCTTGGGTCTCATGAGTTCAAATTTGACCTCAAACTATAACTAGCTGTGTGACCCTGACCAAGTCATTTCAGTTTATTCATCTGTCAAATGATCTGGAGAAGGAATTGGTGAGCTGCTCCAGTATTTTCTCCAAGAAAAAGGGGTCATAAAGAGGACAGAATTGAAAAACAACAAAATTAGAATATAAGACAGACAGTCTTTCTTTCTGCTTATATCTATATTCCCAGAACTTACCACAGTGTCTGGTACATGGTAAACACTTAATAAATGCTTGTTGACTGACTTCATTTTAAGTGAAGGAAAAATCATTATCTCTCAAGGCAGCCCAATCCACTCTGCTCCTGCTCTAGTTCACATAAAGTTGTCCCTGAAATTAAGCATGAATTTGCCCTTCTGCAACTTAAGCCAGTGACTGGAATGGTAGGTTATTAATAAAATCATGTTGATTAATTTTCTATTCCTTGTTCTGTTCTCTGGGGTCAAGAAAAATATGTTTAAACCTTTGTCCACATGAGAACCTTTCAGATACTTGAAAACAAAAAGCACAAAGCCCTAAGTCTTATTTTTCCAGTTTCCTTCAACCTATCTTGCCCTCATATAGGTAGAACTGGAGCCATCTGCTTTGTAGCAGGCAGCAAAAGGGAAGAGAGCTGGATTGAACTGGAGACATAGTACATAGGTGGATATAAGGCCTCAGCACTGTTCTGTTCAGGTCCATGGGAGCCCAAGAACTCTGGGGCTGAGACCATGTTTAAAGACGGCCATTTCTTTCTTCTTTTAGTTGGAAAGGAAGACAAGAAGTGATATTTCCCAAGAGATGAAAACAATAGCTTCAGAATTAAAAAATAATTGATGACAGAAGAGCAGCCATCTTACGGCACTGCTACGGTGACTACTGTGGTCACAAATTGTGACCACAAGTGAACCACAGTGGTTCACAGGCTTGCCAGGAAGACCCAATGCCAAGGGCTACAGGATACTCACAGGTGCCTGCCCACAGAGAAGCCCCGGCTCCTCATCTCACTTCCCCTTCACTGGCTCTCACTGAGCCCCTTTCCTATTCTGTGTTTCTTTTCCATAGAACGTTTGCTTTCAGTATTGATCAAGTCATCTCAAAAAGAAATTGCTTTCTCAAAGATATCATTCTCCATGAATGTGTATCCTTAGGGAGATTAAAAGAAATAGCCAAGGAAGAAGCTGTGGTTTCTCTGAAAAACAGAGAGCAGAGAAAAACCTCTTTCCAAATTTCTGGGGTGTTCAAATGAACCAAAAGAGATTCTGCCGATAAGTAATATTGAAATTCTCCAAAAAGCAGGAAAGAGAAAAAAACCCCGACAAATGTGGAACTCCAAGATTCTTAAAGCAGGAAAGAAGCAAAAAAAACATGAGTCTGGAACTCCAAGATTCTTAAAGCGGGAAAGAGAAAAAAAATATGAGTCTGGAACTCCAAGATTCTTAAAGCAGAAAAGAGAAAAAAAAAACATGACTCTGGAACTCCCAGATTCTTAAAATCTTAAATGATAGACCTAGAGTTCAGAGATATCACAGAAAGGATATGATCCAAGCCCCTCTTTTTAGTGATGAGGAAACTGAGATTTAGTTTTCTTAAAGGAGCTTTTGTCTGTGTATTCCTAGCACTTGACCCTGTAGCTAGAATATCAGCTGGCACATAGTAGGCCCTTAATAAACTCTTGTTGATTGATTGAATGATTGATTGGTTATGCAAACTCAACCAGAGAGCAACTTATCAGAGGCAGGATTTCTCTTCAGCTCCATGTCCCTTTCAGCCTTCATTTTCTCTCCAGATAACCCCACTAAGATGAAAAACACTAAGAGGGAAGCCAATTGTACCTGACCCAGGTGCTCGAAGTTATGGGGGTGAGGGAGGGGGTGGAGAAGGGCAGGGAGCTCTGGAGACTCAGGTTTTGGATTGAGATTCACTAAGCATCCTTGTTAGGGATGGGGCAGAACTCTGATGCAGTGCTTTGACTTCTCTGAGAAGGAACTTGAATCTCCAATGCAATTGAATAACCCCCTCCTGGAGAGCACCTGCTCCATCTGTCAGGGCTGTGCTTAAAGTCAGCATTTTTTTTTTTTTTTGGCTCCCAGCCTAAGGATAATTGCCGTACATCCAATTAGAAATGCTAACATTATGGTGGGTACTTGTAATTGAAAAATCACAGCCATGCCCGGGACTTTGAAGCTCCATTCTACCCCTGGCTCCTCTTGCCCAGTTGCCTTCTGCATCCTGTTCTCTGGGAGCCTGGCAGATCCCCTCACTAAATGGGGATTGATGACAGCAGCTGGAGGCCACCATCCACCTCTGCTATTCTGAACTGCCCAGGACACAACAGCCCTAATAGGAAACAGGTGGATCCTAGGAACAAAATGTGCTTTTGAATCCTTGGCAGAAGCATTGGGGCACACCTGTGCTTAGCGGTGGTTAGATATGCTAAGTAGAGGGGGATTTGCATATGTAAATGAACATTGAAAAGTGACCACTATGCAAATAAGGTACCGGGAAATCAAGTTTTGTTATTGGCTAAGCCCTCGGTTTTTGATCTATTGCAGTTGGCACCATCTGGGTGTGCAATCAAGTTAGAAATTGGAAAAGAATCAGGGCTGGCTACCAAAACACCAACTCTTAATTACCACATGACTGCTGTGACACTTCCCATGCCAGCTCAGACTGGCTCTAGGGAGCTGGTTGTTAAATTTTCAGAGTGAACATTTATATTTTGGAAATCAGCAAATGGTACAAATCAGAGTTTGATTTATTGTTTTGTTGACTTCTAGACTTAAGAAAGTGATGAATAAAATATTATGATATAGATTAAACTTTAAATTGCATCACAAGTACTTTTTTTTTTTTAAAGAACTGAGTGTTAAACATTTAATAGCACATCACTAGTTCAACAGGCTTCCCAAACATAATTCTACAGCTTTTCCATTTTGTAATATCTAGTTATTTGCTCAGCTAATAAATATTTCCCTGAATCTTGTACATGAGTAAAGATAGTGAGATTGAGGATTTAACTCACCTGAACCTAATTTAAGTGCTAAAATCTTCAACCAATCCATCAATCATAGATTTTAGGCTAAGTGTGAAAAGTTATTGAAAATCATTTAATTCAGTTAATGACAGCCAGACAGGAAATCTGTTCCAACTGATTGATTTTCATCAAGCCCTCTGAATTCAGGAGAAAAGCATTGTTCTCTTTAAAACCAGGATTTTAGAAATAAGGGGAAATCTTACTTTCCAAAACATCCATGGAGAAGAAATGACCTGATTTGGGGGAGGGGTATGGAGAGAACTTAGTTTCATCCTTTAGTCTTCTCTCTATCCCTTTGACTGTAAGAAGATCTTTGTGAGCTTCAAAGGGGCCAAAAGATTTTACTTCATATTATTCCATGTGTATTGGGAGCCAGTGACAGGTATGGATATGTATTCCTGCCTCTACCAGTAAAGAAAATACACCGTACTTAAGGGATGTTTCTTGAGCATATGATTAATGGGAGAAAAAGAGTTCCAAAATGAGAAGCAGTGAGTGATCCCTTTGCCACCTGTGCATTCTAAGCTTGAATCCACTTTCCCCTGAAAAAGGTTTGTACTTCTGTGAGTGTCACAGACTGAGGGGATGCTTTGTACCAATTCTTCTTAATATGTCACCTTAATGAATACTCCTTTCTGAAAGCTCATCAAACTTTTCTGATTAGTTGACAACTGATAGTCATAGGAAGAAGCACACACAAAATATCACTCCAATCCATTTTTGATCTTTCCAGTTGTGAACCTATGAAATCAAAAGCAAGGGAACCATGCTCCATGGCATTCTACCACTTGAGAAAAAATGCCCAGGATTAGTGAGAAAAAGGACAGGGAATGCAGGAAGGTCAGGAATCGCTGCTGCGGCCACAAGGGAGTTTTGCCCTGTCTTAGCCAATTCTAGGATCTTGGATCCATGGGGACCTATAACTTGAATATTTATGATACAGAGCACTGTTGCTAAATGCTGCGAATACAAAAAGAGGGCAAAGGCAGTTCCTTCCCCTCAAGGAGCTTAGTGTGATGAGGGAGACAAAATGTAAATAAATCTATACAAAGCAAGTTCTGTAGAGGACAAAAGAGAAGTAATGAACAGAGGGAAGGCACTGGGATTAAGGGGAGTAATGGAAGACTTCCTATAGGAGGTGGGATTTTAGTTGGGACCTAAGGAAATTCAGAGAAGTCAGTAGGCAGAGTAGAGAGGAGAGAGTGTTGCAGGACAGCAGGAGAAAATGCCCAAATCCTATAGAGTGTTTGTCTGGTTCATGGAACTACCAGGAGGCCGGTGGGGAGCCATGTTGGGGAGCCAGGCTGAAGAAGACTGTTAAAAAAAGCATTTGGGAATGTCAAGACAATTCAGGCAAATTCAAGGGGCTGTCTTTTGAACCAAGAAAGGCTAAAATAAAACCATGCTGCAAATAAATATTGAGGATGGAGATTCTCATGGAGTCCATCAAGAACCAGAATAAACTAATATAATCCTACTTTCACCAAAGCCTGGACTATTTTCTTGAGCATGACTGCTTGCTGCAGATGCAGAGGAAGTTCTGGCTTCTGAATGACTCAGAGACATCTCAGTTTATGCATAAATGAAGAAGGGAAGTTCTTTGGATTGGGAAAGATGGTGAGAGTTTAAGAGGTGACAGTATACTTTTATTGATGGATAGATCTTTTTAGCTCTCTAGATATATGGGGAAACAAGTTCTAATCCTGTCCTTTGCCTTCAGGCACTGCAAGCCTCAAGAATGGCCCAGCAGCCCCCCCCTGCCCCACCTTCTCCTCCATTTGATTGTTTTGGGGAGCTGACATCTTATCTTGTTTATGGAAGCCTCATCTCCTCCAATGTATTCTTTCACCTACTATTCTATAACTGTTTACTGTTTATTTTTTTTAAAGGGTTGAACCAGCATTTGGCAGGAGAAGTCTACATTGGTGAGAAAAAGCTAGTTATTCTCTTTCCCAGGGATTGATTGGGGAATGGATTTTTTATTCTGAACCCTGTATCACATCCCTAGGCTAGACGTGTTTGATATATGGTAGGAGATATAATTCTAGGTGGCTAGCCCTCTGGGAGACAAGAAAACGAAGGAAAGAGATCACCCAGCCATGGATTCTGCCTGTTTCTCTCCCAAGTGGCTGCTGATGGTATTAGCACAGTTCTTCCTTTCTGTTCAGAGGTAGAAATGACAGGCTCCATTGGATGGTAGACCAGCTTCCAGGCCAAATATTGAAACATTTCCCACGTAAACATATAGGATAGCCATTTTTAAATTACCCAGCACAATCCTCTATACACTGCATGTAAATATGGCATCTGAAGGCTGATGTTTGGCTTTGTAGTTGAGAAACTATGGTACCCCACCACCATCTGAAGTATGTCATTACCATTCTCTAGACCAGAATCAGAGGAGGCAGGAACAAGAGCCCACAGAATCCCAAATATCATTTGGAGGAAGGTAGATTCAGGTCTATTATTAGCCCCTTTAGCCCCCGAGTTTGGCCAAGACAAAAGCTCGATGACACTGCCGATTCACTGTAGATAACAGAATCCTAAACAAAACCGTGGATAAAATCTAGGGCATCTAATGAACACTGTCGACCTCCCTCAAACAATTAATAATGACCTTAGTGAATCATTCTGAATTAGCAAGCTGGCCAGTATGCTTTTCTCCATCCTGTTAGGGAAGTAGATCAGTATCAGCTTGTCTTTTCACGGGAAGGCCACCAATATACCTTTCTCCAGCTCCCTCGGTGTTATATAAATAGACCGGTTATTGAACATAGAATATTCAGGTAGAGCATAGATGGCTTATCTCTGCACAAAAGGTTTTCTTTGGCTCACTATGTAGATGGTGTTCTGATTAGAGAAAACAACATGAATATAGCCTTAGATGCAGCGCAGAGTTTAGCCATTCACTCGAAATCCCAGGGATGGGCAATCTGTGATGATAAAATCTAGAGGCCCCTGAAAGCTGTCTGGTTCCTAGGGATAATCTGGGCCTTGTATGAGCCAGTTAAAAAGAAAATCCCGAACTTCAGCCGGCCTTCTCTAAGAAAATATGGCAGTCATTGATTGAACTGGGTCCCACAATTATCACCGTTACTGGTCCCAATATAGGAAATCTCTAGGAAAAGTATCCAAAGGGGCCAAGAGTCACCGCCCCAAGGTCACTTTCCATTGTACCTGCCGGACAGGAGATGACAACAAATTGAGAAAATGTTGCTTGGTCTCTTTAGACTCAGCCTGGTTCATTCTGATACAGACAATCCTAAGTTTCCAGTGGGTTATTGGTGCAAGAAATTGCCTGTGGATGCTGCCAAATATGCCCCTTCGGGGAAGGGATCACTCACTGCTTTTTTGGCGGAAGGTAGAAAGCAGACATCTTCCATTCACTCTCCAGGCTCCTGCAATATTTATTGAACACTCCTCCCAAATCTCTCAGCTGTACACCATGTCCATAGCAGTCCACCGTGCTGACCCAAATAACTGGCACATAAACTTAACAACCGAGGAAATATGAACTAATCATCAAGGAAATGCCCCAGATCACTCAAAAAAGTAACGGTAATAATAATAATATGGGGAAATCACTAGGAGTCTATAGAAATCTATCTATGAGAAACACTGTTTGGAAAGTATAAGCTATATGGTCCTGGAGATGGCTGGGATCATACCCCGACATCCAGTGGGTGTCTGAGGTCAGACCCCTGAGAAGAGAGAGCTTGAATTAGTGTGCTGATGCAAGAGCAATGTCAGTGCCCGGGAATAGTCTAAGCACCCCTGGTAAAATTGTATACCAGAAGCTCTATG
Organism: Myrmecobius fasciatus; assembly: GCA_023553655.1. Classification (NCBI taxonomy): domain Eukaryota; kingdom Metazoa; phylum Chordata; class Mammalia; order Dasyuromorphia; family Myrmecobiidae; genus Myrmecobius; species Myrmecobius fasciatus. Next base: position 60,914 of record JAJPUD010002293.1, on the reverse strand, counting down.
AACTCTGAGGAGAGCTGGTGCAGAAAGGAAATGACAGATTAACTTTATCGATCTCATATTATTAAGGGAAAAAGTCTATTTAATCAGTCTTGGCACATGATTGCAAGTCAGTAAAGCTTTTGCCTGTGAGAATGCCAATGCCAAATCCAAGGTTAAGGGATTACAACCTACAGTCTGATCATTTCCTGGTAGCCCAGTTATAATTGGTCCTACTGGGGCACAAACTTCACCACAGGAGCATGGGCCAGAGAGCAAGGCAGGCTCTGGGACTTCCATTCCCTTCCAGATCACTTTGATGACCCATTGGATTCCCTACTGGCCAAGGAATGAGGGAGAGTGATTCATATCCTGAGTGGGCTGGAACAATTAACAGAGAGACCAAGAAACAAAGATTATCTCTTTGCTGCTTGGCTGGGAAATAACACTTACCTCTCCCATTATAATACTGTCAGAATATGGCCTTTGACATTTATGAACCTTAGCAAGAAGGGACTCCCCTGAAAGTTTTCCTCAGGACCCTCTGACAGAGAGCCTCCTAACTTGGCCCTTCTCCATCCTTGGGTCTCTGGGAGACTAGAACAGCTTTCTCACATTGGGAGCCAGTATCATATCTTTTGGACATTAAACATGGCAGGCATTTCAGAAGGGCCCGGTGGGCCCCTTGCAGCTCAGACAACCAGAGCCAAGCCGAATTTTGCTCCCTCTTTTTCAGGGCTTCCCTGCTTTGGGCCCAGAAGAGCCCAAGACTTAGAAGGGATGACCGGGAGCTCATGAAACACTTCCTCAGCTGCTTTAGCACTTTTGGCCCTGACTTTTTCCACACGAGTTCCTCCAGTGGCTAACTTCCTCACTCTCCTTCCTGATAACTGCTTGGCTGCTTCTGGGTATTCTTCCCATAGTTTTGATTTTGCTGCTATTATTATTATTTAAACTTCTATGGATTAGGTTCCACTGGAGTCAGCAAGTCACTGGGCAGGTCTGCCTCTGCTCCCTTCCTGCCCCTAAATCTGTGATCTTGTGACTAGCAAGGAGAAATGAAATAAGGGAAGTTTAATGGAGCTGAGCCCCAGGTCAAGCCTGGACAGGGGCAAAGAGAAGAATGGAGAGGGACTTCCAGGGCTTCAAGGCTTCAAGGCTGGTTTCCTAGCCAGGTCTGTTGGGAGCTTCATAGGTGATATTTTATACAAAAAACTTTCTAAAATTTAAACAACTCTATAAATGTCTTATTATTTAAAATCTGATCATTTTAATTGTATAAATATGTATGCATATATTGTATTTAACATATTTTTACCATGTTTAACATATTAGATTACTTGCTCTTTAGGGGAGGAGGTGGGGAGAAGGAGGGGACAGAAATTGGAACAGAAGGTTTTGCAAGGGTAAATATTGAAAAAGCATCCATGCATATCTTTTGAAAATTAAAAAGCTTTAATAAAAATAAAATTAAATTTTAAAAAACTGATCATTTTAGCTGCAAGCACTAGGAACCATGGGGTCCAATACAGTTCTGGCTAGCAACACAGGTTGCAGGGCACTGTTCTATCATCTAAGGGAGTATAGGATAGATTTCCTTTTTGCTTTTCCAGTTCTCTCTTCTTTAACCTAAATCCACTTGCCCTTTAAATAACCTCATTCCAGCATGCATTGCAAATATTTTCCCAATAAAGAAAATAATCAGAACTGACATTGAAAGTTTTCAAAACTCTGTTATTTACATTTCCCCATTTAATTCGCACAATAACCCTTTGACATGAATATGATGTGCATTACTCTCATTTTACAGATGAGGAAACTGAGGCTTATGGAAAATAATTGATTTCATCAAATTAATCATTTGCTTCCCCTCTCCTGGAGGAATCAAAATATCCCCTGGAAAAGGGTAAATGGAGGAGAATATAGATATCTATTCTCACCTCCCTGGGAGCTGGTGTTTGATAACCCATAAGGGTACTTATAATGTACATGGGCAACAAAACCTTATGTATGTTGAATTTAAAATGTGTTCAAGATATACAGAGTGAGATGGTTAATAGGCAGCTTAGGAGGAGATTAGGGCTAGATAAATGGATCATCAGCATAGAGATGATAGCTGAATTCATGGGAGCTGATGAAATTACCAGTGGAATAGTATGGAGAGAGAAAAGAAGAGGATCACGGGCAGAGTTCTGGGGGACACTCCCCTTTAGGAGGAAGACCCAGAGGCAAATCCAGCAATAGAGATTGAAAGGCAGGAAGAGAACCATGAAAGAGCAGTCTCATAGAAATCTAGAGAAAGCATGTCAAAGAAGGTGATCAAGAGTGATCAGAGAGGCCAGGAAGGATGAGAAGTGGCAGAAAGAAGCCATTAGATTTGACAATTGAAAAATCATTAATAACTTTAGAGAGAACTCTTGTAGTTGAATGATGAAATTTGGAGCCAGACTATGGAGAGCTTAGAAGAAAGTGATAGATGACCTCAAAGAGTTTAATCACAAAGGAAGGAGAGACAAAAAATGACAATCAGGTTTGGAGGACAGGCAGAAACAGAAATGTGTGTTTGTAGGGAGTAGGGAAGCAGCAAGCTGACAAAGAGAGGAGGTAGAGTCAATATGGCAGACAGAGTCAGGCAGGGACTCACCTGAGCACTCCAAATAACTTTAAGAAATGCCTCTAAGTGAATTCTATGGAAGAACTAACATAAATTACAGGAGGGGAGAGGGCTGATATACTGCTCAGAAGATTAGAGGGGACATTTTTGCTGGCACTGAGTATAGGGTTCTTTTGCATTACCCAAATGGGGATCTGTGTTCCAGGTATAGGTTGTAATAATGGGATGAAAAGAATCACTAGGCCACTAGAGCAGGTAGCCAAAGGGAAGTAAACATTCTTATCACAGGTCCAAGGCAGAAAAGAGTGCTTATGGTTGTTCACAGACCAGAACCCAGGCCAAGTAGCATTGACCATACCTATCCTTACATCATATACCTTGAAAGAATTGAAAACTTGCAGGCCCCCAGAATTAGTTCTGAAAACAGAAGCATGAAATACATGAACCTTGGGCCAGTGCCCAGGAACAGAGCCCAATTTTAACGTGAAGATAAAGGTCAAAAAATAGCCTGGGGAAATGAGCAACTTGTCCCCCACAAACAAAAAAATAACAACAACAACAACAACAAAGAGAACTAGATCTAATGGTGACATGGAAGTTCAAATCAGAAACTCAAAAGAAAACAACATCAGAACAGCTCCATGTGAAGCCTCAAAGAAAAAGGTGAATTGATATCAGACCCAAAAACAACTAGAAGAGCTCAAAAAGAATAAAAAAAACAAATGAGAGGTAGAACAAAAATTAGGAATGAAAATTAGAGTGGTGCAAAAGAATCGTGAAAATGTGAACAAGTGGGTAAAATGGAAAAAAAATACAAAAATTCATTGAAGAAAACAATTCCTTAAAAAGTAGAATAGGCCAAAAGGAAAAAAAAAAAGTTAAAAAGCTTACTGAAGAATATAATTCCATAAAAATTATCTTTGAGCAAGTAAAAATTAATTACTCTGTGAAATATTAAGAAACAATATAGCAAAATCAAAAGGATGAAAAAATAGAAGAAAATGTGAAATATTTTACTGGAAAATAGGTTGAGGAGAGAAAATGGAAGAATTATTGGACTACCTGAATCCTATGATCAAAAAAGAGTATAGACATTGAAATTATCAAGGAAAATTGCCTTCTTATCCTAGAACCAGAGAATAAAATGGAAATTACATGACTCTACCAATCATCTCCCCAAAAAGATACTAAAATGAAAACTTAGAAGGATATTATAGTCAAATTCAAGAGCTCCAAAGGGACAAAGAGAAAATACTGTAAGAAGCCAAAAGGAGACAATTCAAATATCATAGAGCCACAGTCAAAATAACACAAGATTTGGCAACTTCTACATTAAAAATTTGAAAGGCTTGGAATATGATCTTATTTTACTTTCCTTTTGCAAGGCAACTGGGATTAAATAATTAACCCAGGGTCACGTAACTAGTAAGTATCAAGTAACTGAAGCAATTTGAATTCAGGTCCTCCTGTCTTTAGGACCAGTGTTTTATCCACTGAGTCACCCAGTGTCCCAGAATATGATATTTCAAAAGGTTTAAGATTACAACCAAGAATCACCTATCCAGGAAAACTGAGTATAATTCATCTGGGAAAAAATGGATATTTAATGAAATAGAAGAGTTTCAAGGATTTCTGATCAAAAGACCAGAAATGAACAGAAAATGTGATTTTTAAATACAAGACTCAAGGGAAGCATAAAAACTGTAGACAAAAGAGAGAAAACATAAGAAATTCAATCAAGTTAAACTGTTTACATTCCTACAAAGAAAGAACTTTCCCACTATTAGGACAGTTAGAAGAATAGATAGAGGATGCAGGTGTGAATTGACTATGATGGGATATCTAAAAAAAACAAAACAAAATTAAGGCATCAGAAATAGGGATGCACTGGGAGAAGTAAAAAGAGATTAGTAGAATGGGGTAAATTATCTCACATGAAAATTAGACAATAAAGGGATAGATGGGGAAGAATGGTGGGCGATGCTTGAACCTTACCGCATTGAAATTGTCTCAAAGAGGGAATAACACACACTAAGTTGGGTATAGACATCAATTTCTTTTAAAGGGAAGTAGAGAGAAGGGAGATAAATAAAGGAGCGATTGATAGAAGGGATGGAGATTGGAGGAGGCAGTGGTCTGAAGCAAAATTCATGTAAGGAGGGACAGGATGAAAAAGAAGAGAAGAGAGCAAAGGAGAGAGACGCAGAGACAGAGAGAGAAAGAAACACACACACACACACACACACACAAACAGAGAAGGATAAATAGGAAAAATAGAATGGAAAGAAATACTCAGTAATTATAACTGAATGTGAACTCACTCATAAAATATAAGCAGATAGAAAAGTGGATTAAAAATCACAATCCTACAATATGCTGTTGACAAGGAACATATTTGAAGCAGAGAGATGCACAGAGTAGAGGTAAGGGCCTAGAACAGCATTTTATGTACTTCAAAAGACAGGGTTGGTAATCATAATCTCAGACAATGCAAAAGCAAAAATAGATCAACTAAAAGAGATAAGCCAGGAAATCTCATTAAAAATATCATAGACAGTGAAGTAATATCAGTACTAAATATATTTGTACCAAATGATGTAGCATTCAGATTTTTAAAGGAGATGTTAAATGAATTATAGGAGGAAATAATGCGGTCCTTAACTTTACCCTCTTAGAACTAGATAAATTTAACCAAAAAAATAAATAAGAAAGACTTTAAGGAGATATACAGAATTTTAGAAAAGTTACCTATAATAGATCATTGGAGAAAATTGAATGGGCCCAGAAAGGAATATATCTTTTTCTCAATGGTACACAGCACCTTCCAATTTTTATTATTTATTTGTTTTAGCATATATTGGTATATAAAAACCTCAAACCAAATGTAGAGAAGCAGAAATATTAAATACATCTTTTCAGATCATAATGCAATAAAAATTATGTTCAACAAAGGGCAGTGGAAAGATAGAACAAAAATTAAATGGATAAATAACTTAATCCTAAAAAAAATTAAGTGGACCAAAGAACAAATCATAAAAAACAATCAATAATTTTACTAATGAAAATAACAACAATAAGATAACATATCAAAATGTGTGGATCAGCCAAAGCAGTATTTAGGGGAAAATTTACATACATAATTGCTTACATTAGTTAAATAGAAAAAGAGCAGATCAATAAATTGTATATGCAACTAAAAAAAACCTTAGAATAAGAACAAATTACATATCCCAATTAAGCACCAAATTGGAAATCCTGAAAATCAAAGGAGAAATTAACAAAGCTGAAAGCAAGAAAACCATTGAATAAATAACCCAATAAAATAGATAAATCATTTGTTAATTTGATTTTTAAAAAGATAGAAAGCCAAATTACCAGTATCAAAAATGAAAAGATGAACTTCCCACAAAGAAAGAGAAAATTAAAATAATTTTATAGCTATTTTGCTCAATTACATGTCAATAAATGTGTTAATATTTACAAAAATGTGAATTGCCCAAATAACCAAAAGAGTTCTACTTAAATAATTCCATTTTAGAAAAAAAAAATCAACAAGCCATCAATGAACTCCCCAAGGAAAAATCCCCAGGGCTAGATGGATTTTCAAGTGAATTCTACCAAACATTTAAAAAACAAGCATTTCCAATACTATTTAGGCTGTTTGGGGGAAAAAAGGCAAAGTAGAAGTCTTACCAAATTCTTTTTACAACACAAGTATGGTATTAATACCTAAACCAGAAAGAGCTAAATCAGAGATATAAAGTGATGGAACAATTCTTCTAATGCATATTGATGCAAAAATTGAAGTAAAACACTAACAAGGAGAACATAGCAATATGTTGTAAGGATTGCACACTCTGAGAAGGTAGGATTTATACTAGAAATGCAGGGTTTGTTCAATATTAGGAAAACTATCAGCATAATAGACCATATCAATAACAAAATCTACGAAAGTCGTGAATATCTCAATAGATGCAAAAAAGCTTTTGACAAAATATAGCACCCATTCATATTAAAAGCATTAGAGAACATAGGGATAAGTGGAGCTTTCTTTAATATGATAAGTAGTATCTATCCGAAACTATCAGCAAGCATTATTTGTAAAGAGGATAAACTAGAAGCAATCCCAATAAGATCAGGAGTGAAGAAGGATACCTATTATCACCACTACTATTCAATACTATACTAGAAATGCTGATTAGCAGTAAGAGAAGAAAGAGAAATAGAAAGAATAGGCAATGAAGAAAAAACAGAGGATATAATAGCATCTTACTTTGAGAATCCTAGAAAAGCACCTAAAAAAGTAGTTGAAGTAATTCACATTAGCAAAATTGCAGGATATAAAATAAACTCACATAATTCACCAGCATTTCTATGTATTACTAACAAAGTCTAGCAGCAAAGATAAACAGAGAAATTCCAGTAAAAGTGGCAAGACAATTTAAAATACTTGGGAGTCTACCTGCCAAGACAAACTCAGGAACTATATGAACACAATTACAAAGTACTTTTCACACAGATAAAGTCAGATCTAAACAAAGGGAAAAAATATCAATTGCTCATGAGTAGAAAAAGCCAATAAAACTAAAAATGACAATTCTATATGAATTAATGCACTTATTCAGTGCTAAATTAATCAAATTATCAAAAAATATTTTAGAGAGCTAAAAAAATAGTAAAATTCAACTAAAAGAATGAAAAGTCAAGAATATCAGCAACTCAATGAAAAAAATATAAAAGAAGATAGCTTATATCTATAAAAGAAGATATCTCAAATGGATAGAGAATTGAGTCAAATTTATAAAAATTCAAGTCATTCTTCAATTGATAAATGGTCAAAGGATATGAACAGGTAGTTATTTTCAGATAAAGAAATCTAAGCTATGTAAAACTGTGGAAAAAATGCTTTACATTACTATTGATCAGAGAAGCACAAATTAAAACAACTCTGCGGTACCTCCTTACATTTATCAGATTGGTTATAACCAAAAAGGGGAAAATGTTGTATTCGAAGTTGATGTAGAAAAAAAAAAATGGGATACTGATGTACTCTTGGCAAAGTTGAAAACGGATCCAACCCTTCTGTAGAGCAACTTGGATGCCCAAAGGGCTGTAAAACTGTGCTTGCCCTTTGATCTGGCAATACCACTACAAGGTCTTGATCCTGAAAATCTTTTTCTTTTAAAAGGAATAGGATCTATTTGTACAAAAATATTTATAGCAGTTCTTTTTTTTGTGGTGGCAAAGTATTAGAAATTGAGGAGAAACCCATCAATTGAGAAATGGCTGAACAAGTTGTGGTATATGATTGTAATGGAATACTATCATGCTATAAGAAATGATGAATAGGGAAACTATATGTCAGCCATATTAATCAATATTGTTTTAAACTACTTAAAATAACTAGGTAGTATAAGTTTGGAATGTTGCTATGGAGTAGGAAATGATGAATTGATGAATTTAGGAAAATATAGAAAGACTTGGACTTTTGAAGGATGATGTTATTCATCTTTAGAGGAACAGGATAAACAGGCATAGTACAGCCACACTTAGACATATATGAGTGTACATGTATATGATTATAGACATCTATGCATATGTATGTGTATATGTGTGTGTATCTATGTATGCTTAATTATAGCCTTCTGGGGGAGATGGTGGAGGAAGAAAAGGGAAAAAAAGAATAAAGTGCACTAGAGAAAAAAGAAAATCTACAAAGAAGCAGACAAGATGGATAGCTCTGAGCACAATATGTACGATAGGCTTTCTTGAAATGGAAATTTGTTGTCTTATATTTTAAATCCTCTCATATTCTGCTGTGCACATGGCAGTGCTTCTCCCCTTTTCTATGCTGTATGTGAGTTTTAAATAAAGAAAAAAGAAAAAAAAACAATGAGCAGGATGCTTCAGAAAAACCTGGAAAAATACAAAAATACAAAAAAATACAAAAACGACTATGATGGACTTGGATCTTTTCAACAACAAGATAATCTCAATAGACTTGTGATGGAAAATATCTTCTCTGCATCTGAAGAGAAAAGTATGGTGACTGAACGTGGTTCAAAGCAGTACTATTTTCATTGTTTTTTTCTTTCTCATTTTTTCCCTTTTAGTCTGGTTTTTCTTGTATTAAATATGGAAATAAGTTTAAAAGAATTGTACTTATTTAATCTACATCAGATTGCTTGCTGTCTTGGAGAGAGGGAAGATGAGGGAAGGAGGGAGAAAAATTTGGAACATAAAGTCTTACAGAGATAAATGTTTAAAATTATCTTTATATGTATTTGAAAAATAAAATATTATTGAAAATTAATTAAATAAATAAATAAACAAAAAGTGAATTATGATCTGCTGTGAATGACTTAGCTATTCTTAGCAATACAATGACCCAAGATAATTCTAAAGGACTCATGATTAAAAATGCTATCCACCTCCAAAGAAAGAACTGATGCAGTCTGAAGGCAGACCAAAGCATACTTTTTTTTCTTTTTTTTTTTGTTTGTGTTTTGTTTCACAACATCACTAGTATGGAAATATGTTTTGCAGGATTACACAAATATAACCTGCTTACCATATGAGGAAGGGGAAGAGAGAATAGAATGAGAGAGAAAGAATTGGGGACTCAATTGAAAAAAAATGTTAAAATCTGGTTTTATACACAAGTGGGAAAAAACAGAATATTATTAAGATTAAAAAAATGTAGACAAAGAGTGAAAATGATGGATGGAGGAATCCTCTGGAGAAGATGTTATAGAATGGGATCACTTGTACATGTAGAGGAGAAGGGTCTTCTCTTTATGTGTAGTGAAGAAGAGAGAAATAATAGCAGATGATGGGTGATAGGAAGAAAGGAAAGAAACCCCCATTAATTAAGTTTTGCTAGAGCCACTGTGCTTTTTTTATTTAAGCTTTTTATTTGTATAACATATGTATGGGTAGTTCCCCAGCATTGATCTTTACAAAGCTTTCCATTACAAATTTTACCCCCAGTCCCCTCCCCTCCCCTAAATGGCAGGAAGTCCACTACATGTTAATAATGTTGAAATACTTGACAAGTTGTTGGAGCCACTGTGCTAAGGAAGAATATAGTGAGTTTGGGAGAGATGATCTAGGAAAGAAGAGAGGGACCAAGGGTTGGAGGTCATAGTGAGGAAGAAGAGTAGGCTTTGGGTTGGCAAGGCGTTGGGAAAGGGAAAATGTCAATAATAAGATAAGATAAGAGATAAGATAGTTCCAGAGTTCATAAACATGGAGCTGATGCAGGCAAGATCAAAGGCATAGTCATCTTGTGTCTAACTGAGGTGGGTTGAAAGAATAGATCATGCAAAACGAATTAATTGACAAACTGACAGATTATGTTATTTAAGGGAATATCAACATGTATGCTGACATATCCTAGTAGGAGAGTGGAAGTTGGGGAAGGCAGAAAGACCATGAATCAGGAATTGAACTGAGCAAAGAAAGGAAATGTCTTGGAGGTCTTTAGACAACAAAATTTTTGAGTGTGTGTGTGTGGGAGGAGAGAGGGTTAGATGGGGATTGAATGAACCTCAAAAGAGAGAGGTTATGGAGTGAAGGTGGTAAAAAAGAGAACCTAGAAGTAGCAATGGGGACTAAATAATATTCCAACTCTTCTACCTTGATCATCAAATTGGGGGTATGAGTGAAAGTGCAGTCAGTCTTTCTAACCCTAACTCAGCAATAAGCTAGAGGCTGGGCCATCAAGAGGGAGACAATTCTCAGTGACAGCCATCAGATGAAAGGGGTGGCGAAAGAAAAGATTTAAGATAAAAACAAATTTATTGTCTATGGAGCAGGCATCCCAGAGGACACAGTAGACCATGGGAAGCTTTAGAGTGAATCATTGGAAAATGGAAGATGTTGGATTGAAGAGAATAGGAATAAGGGATGGAGCTGCAGGGGTTAGAGAATAAGTTTCAATAAGGACAGTTGGTGGTTCAGAATCCCTGGGATGATTATTATATGACAAAGGAACAGTTTGTTAATTATTATTATTATTATTATTTTGCTTTTTGCTGAGGCAATTGGGGTTAAGTGAAGTCAGGTCCTCCTGACTTCAGGACTGGTGCTCTATCTACTGTGCCACCTACATTCCCCAGTTTGTTAATTATTAAGGAAGAATTTGGGTGATTTTCATGCTCCATAGGGATTAGTTTCAGAGTAGAATTTTCTCTGGTTCTAAAGGCAGTTCAGGAGGGGGCAAGTGCCGGGAGCAGAAAGAATAGTGCGATTCTCTTTCCCTCAAACCATTTCCCTTTTCCCTTCAGTAATATTTTCCCAATTACATATAAAGATCATTTTCAGCATCCATTTTTATAAGATTTTGAGCTCCAAATTTTTCTCCTTCCCTCCCTCCCATCTCCTTTCCCAAGACAGCAAGCAATCTGATATACAATTATTTTAAA
>JAJPUD010002293.1:0-39882 GCA_023553655.1 Myrmecobius fasciatus | reverse complement strand
TAAAGGAAATACAATGCAAGCAAACATCAATAGAGAACATAAAAATGCTATGTTGTGGTCCACATTTCACATCCCTCTCTCTGGGTGTATATGGCCTTCTTCACCGAACAATTGGAACTGGTTTGAAGCATTTCATTGTTGAAGAGAGTCATGTCCATTAGAACTGATCCTCATATAGTATGGTTCTGCTCACTTCACTCAGCATCAGTTCATGCAAGTCTCTCCAGGCCTCTCTGAAATCGTCCTGCTGGTCGTTTCTCACAGAACAATAATATTCCATAACATTCATATACCATCATTTATTCAGCCACTCTCCAATGGATGGGCATCCCTTCAGTTTCCAGTTTCTAGCCACTACAAAAAGAGCTGCCACAAACATTCTTGCACATGTGGGGCCCTTTCTGAAGCCAGATCTTAAAGTTAAGGCTAGGTCTCTATCCATTTTGCTCCACTGCCTTCCCATGAGCACTGGATTTGGCTCTGGCCAAGCCATTTACCCTTTTCTTCATCTATAAAATGAAGTAGGTAGAAGAGAGGATATACATCTCTAAATCCTTGCACCCATGCCCCAAAGTCTCCCCTTTTCATTTGGGTCCTTCTGTTGCTGATCTCACCCTCCATACTGAACATCATCATACTCACCTATCCCCTGCTCCAGCTAGGCTGTCTTCTCTCTTCCCTGCATGCATCACACTCATTCCTGCCTTGGTTTCTTTGTAGGGACTATTTTCTTTGTCCAGAATACCTTCCCTTTCTCCTTTCTCTACATCCTACTAATCCTTCGTGGTCCACCCCCAAATCATGGTTTTGGATTCTGAAGGTCTTTCCCAAGCTGCTATTCAGTACCTCTGTGACTCTGGTTAATCTGGCTCCTCTTTCTGGATCAATTTCTTCATCTGTAAAAAAAGAAAGGACTGGACAAAACGGACAGCCTTGGCTGTGTGCTTGGGCCGGTTACTCTCTGGCCATGAGCTTCCTCATCTCTAAAATGAGGACATTGGACCAGATGATCCTTGAGGTTCCTCTGGTCTTATATAATGCTTAAAGAACCCTACGAGGAGTTCTATTACTATCCCCATGACTGAAAGACACTAAGTAATTTGCCCACAGTCATTCAGTTAGTGATAGTCTGAGTTGGGATTTGAACCCATTCTTCTGTTCCAAGAATCATGGGATCTTCAAGGCACCATAGGGATGTCAGCTATTGCTATCTTGACCATTGTCTTCACCAGCTTTGCTTCTCAAGGAGAAGGCACTCAAACAGTCGACCTCCCAATGTTTATTAGGCGCTGAGAGATTGGAAAGCACCATGCTAGTCACTGAGGGCTGTCCAAAGTGTGATAAGAGCACTGAACTTGAAGTCAGGAAAGATCTTGATACAAGTCTCCTCCTGGACAGTCCTTAGCTGTGTGATCTCAAGAAAGCTGCTTCACGTTGCATACGGAAACATGAATATTCCCTCATGGGGTGGTTTGAGCCCCAGTCCTTTGCACGCCCTCAAAGGCTAGATAAATGTGAGTTGGTTTTTATTATAAGATCCAGTCTTTGCCCCCAGGACCTTAATGGGCTCACGCTCTTCCTGTACTTGGGTCTATTTTATTTATTTGCAGCACATGCATGAATAAGCCATGAGTAAACCAAATCAAAGGCTTTGCAATAGTCAACAATGGAGCTATAAATGTTTCAGCACAGTTCAATAATTACCAAATTGATAGAAGTTATTTTTTAATCCCTGGGACTTCTTGGCGAACATTTTTTTTTGCTCCTCAGCTAATATATTGCTTTCTTGTGTTTATAGATCCTTTTAGTGGTATAAACTGTGATTGCTTGTCATGAGTACATAAACATGCCAGACATGGCTCTGCAGGCCCAGAGTCTCTGCTGGGGAAGGCTGTGACTGGCAAAACTCTTGAACTCTGGAGTTCTGAGCTGCAATATCACATGAAGCCTGACTTGAACCCCCTCAGAGTCCAGTAATGAGGTTGGTTGCTTCTGGAGGGACAAATTGGCCCAAGGAGGAAATAGAATGGACCCAAATTCCCAAGGTGGAAAGGAGCCTATGGGGAGTACCTGCATTTCTAGCTTGAGAGAGATGATGAGACTCTGTCTTTTCCTTTTTTAAAAGTATAATCAACATAAAATTATCCTATATCTGAAAGGTCCTGGTGTTCTCAAATTTTCATAATAGGCGTGCAATGCTTTCCGTGAAGCAAAGTCCCAGGCTTGCTTCGGAGAGGAAACTGCTGAGGAACCTAACTAGCGCTACTAGTGTGTGCCGCTATAAAGAGTTGGAGTTCATCGGCTGCTTTCCAGCTTTTCAGAGAAGCTAGAGCTTGAGCTGCCATCTTGGATGGAATTGGCATCTTGCCTTACCTTGATGCCATGCAAGCTTTCTGTTTTACTTTGAATCCCAAGGCTTTTGTCAAGATGGACTTCTTGTGATGATGTGGAAGATCTGATGTTTTTCATACCCTCTTCTTCCTCTCTCAAAGCTTTTCTCTTGCTTCTGAGTGCCTTTCTTCTCAAGCTTCCATAATAAAGGGTTGGATGGTCATCGAGTTGTTTATGCTTTTTTTTTTTTTTTACCATTTTCACTCATGGTGCTGCATTAATCTTTTGACCTTTACTATTCATTTAAGATGAAGGAGATTTTCAATGTCTGGTATGCTTTTGTCTTCTGGATTCTTTCTGGGGTGTTGTTGTTGCCTTTACTTGGGGATTGGAGCATTCAAGATTTCTACCAAAGGCACTAGAGAGACCTGTTAGACCTGAAGATACAATGTGTCATTTCCCATATTATAATGTGAGACCCATGAGATCCAGGGCGCCTTGCTTTCCTATTTGCATCCCTGATGTAGCACAATGATTAAGGCTTTTTCATTTATTCCTTCATCAGCTGAATGCCTTTGTACAGGTCTTCAATAGTTTTACAAAGATGCTACAGCCATGGTGGTCCTTGACATCAGTTCTTGGCAATATTTCTACCTAGTCTACCTTTCCTCCTATGGATCTTCTCAGGGCAATGCCTACACCTTATGCTGTCCTGTATAGTTCCCAAAATATCTTTTTACACTTTGTGTCCAATGTTGTAAAAGAATGAGTTTGTCCATAATAATTATAGCAACTTTTAAAAATTATTCTCTTTCAATAAAATTGGTCTATTTTTAAGATTCAGATCCTTCACAAAGAAGGGTTTTTGAAATTCCCTTCCAAGGATGTCCATCTCCTCTTCAAAATCATTTAAGACTCTTGCCCCCAACATTATTTCTGCCATCTATTTCATCATGTTGGAGCAGTTCTGGAGTTTGTATTAAGCATAAACTTTCAATGCCTTTAGGTCCTTCATCCTTTATCTCTTCAGGTTTAATAGTAATCACTCAATTTCTACTCTTATTTCATCTAACCTGACTTGGGTCTGAAGTTATTTCTCAGGATTGCCTTGCATTGATCTGCAATAAATTGTCTTGTAACTTGAAGCTACCGATGTCATTGACAAAAACCGCTCTGAAGTCCTTGCTTATAACTGGTGAGACCTGTCTCTAATTTTTTATCATTTGGGACTGGTGCATAATGAAAGCTATCATGTCTTCAATACATCCCATGCACACTCATGCTCTACCAAATTTAATGGTTAATGAAAATGCACTGAAACATTTCCAGCAGATGGGCTGTTGGTATTTCTGATTTGTTCTGGTATATTTTGCCTTCCTATGATATCAGAAACTGAAAGTGATCCACTTAATTCATCGTCATCCTTTTGAATAGACAGAGGACAATCTCATACTGGCCCCAATATACCTTAGGTTCATAGAAACAGCTTTGTTACACTGTCCATGGTGCTAACCCAATCAGTGGTATCCATGGAGCCCAACTGACCAGTGTACCAGATTTCCTGCCAAGCCTTCATGACTACTGTATTGGTCTCAGGACACACGTGTCCCCACTGAATATCATCCATTCTGGTCCTTTCTTTTGCTATCAATCCTTCTAACACACACACACACACACACACACAGACACAATCCTTTGCCACAATCACAACCATCACTTTAGTCATCCTCATTGTGCTCTTTGATTTTTGCATCCCAGAACCATAACTCAGGTGGACAGGTGGACTCATGACAGTTTTCCTTTGGGGCATCTACCTAACTTAGAGTGGACAACAATGCTCCAATAGTACTTGAAGTCATTCAACAGAAGTGCAATAATCGAGCTTAACAACTAGTCCTGCCCTCCTTTCATCTCTACACCATTCTATCACCCTCCCCAACAATGGACCCAACAGACACTCAGAAGTCTCTTCCTCTCCTCTTCAACTGAGGGAGTGCCTCATGTCACTCATTTTTGGGTACAAATAAGTCTTAGTTACATCTTTACTTTATCCTATGACTAGACTCTCCCAAAAGGCCATAGGAATAGCTTTATGACTGCTGACTAAATAAAAGTGGAGTTACTTAATTCTTACCCATTCTCAACAAATCTTCTCTTTCTGTCTTTTTGGTCACATTACTTCCCAGTGGTTCCAAGATAAAGCTGGGGCTTTTATTTTCTTTGGGACACTTGACTTCTAGGATGTCTTTGCCCCAGAACTAACTTACGGTCTCTTTAATCCCCCTTGTTCTAAGTGGGATAGATTCTTATGCAGCACAAAGCAGAAGATGGAAGCCGGGGAACCCCGGGCTCAGTGACCTAATCAATCACCTTCATGTTGAACTTTGCCTTGGCCAAAGGATTCATGCTGCCAGCCCCAAGTTATTAATTATCTGAACTGTAGCCTGACAATGATTATTTGGATTACTTCAAGAGGGAAAAAGGCTGAATTTTAAAGCTACTATAGGAGCACAAGGAACATATGGCCAAAGCAATTAGGGAAGTCCAGAATAGTAATCGGACCATGTATTAGTTGAACACATTCCACTTTCTCAAAGTATTCCCACATTTGTTTTCTCACGACAGCTTTCGATTGAAGCTTGGGTCAGTCTTATTGGAGAGAAACAGCATGACTGCAGTGGGGAAAAAAAATTCTGAACATAGAATAGGAAACATTTGGTCCAAACTTTCCCTCTGATTGTAATTGAAGACTATAAAAGTCACTTAATCTTCCTAAGCCTCGGTTTCCTCATCTGTACAATGGGATAATGAATGTGATATTTACCCCTATGAAGCTCAAATGAAATAACATATAAAAAGCTGTTTCCCCTTTATTCTTATCCTTGATATTTAGCATACAACAAACACTTAATAAACACTAGCTGATTAATTCATTGATTTAAAGTGAGGAGGCTGGATTGGGCAAGGAATAGGGATTCTGAGACTTTTCCCAGTTCACTGGTTATGATCCTCTCAGTCCCAAGGGACTTGCTAAGACTGTCCATCAAAGAACAGTTGCTGATCATTATCGGGAGAGGGAGTTTCCACACCAGGTGCCTCTTACACCAATAGATTAAAAAACAGATTTGTTTAAAAAAGATACAAGTGTCACTTTATAATCTCACTGCAACTTTTTAAGACTATGGGTTCCAGATGCATTGCCACTCTGCATGGGAGAGGGCAATTCCACACAAGGAGTTCCCTGTCCACTGTTTTTGTCCACATTTTATAGATGAGTGAGTCTCTGTTGGATTGGGCTCTGGTTGGCTGCTCCTGTAAAATGGCCATCAGCTATTTGGAACAGATTTTCTGAAAGACCTTGGCCAACAATAACATTTGGTGGGTGGTAGGTAGGAGGATTTCCCAGGGAAACACTGCCTAGTGTGAACATTTCTCTGACTGGGAAAAACATACATATGAAGGTGTTTCATTGTGAGTCAGGCCAACTGGAGTCATCCATCCCATCCTGCTCAGATGCAGTACAATGTCCTTAGCTATCCTCATGTCCTGGCTAAATCCCAATGTCAGTGGATATTACAAGGAGTAGATACTCAGGAAAGTCACATGGACTCATGGAGTGGAGTGTGGGTTGGCTCCTGTGAAGAAAGGACACAGATCTAGACTTTCCAATGAAGTGTGGAATAAGATACTGCTTTTTAGTGCTATGTGAGAAGCTGCTGTGTGGATGGTGACTTCTTGGGTTAAATGGAGACTGGGGGGCTTAGAAGGTCAAGTGTTATTCTTGGAATCAGGTTTACCTGAGTCTGAATCTTGCCTCAGATATTTCCAGAGCTGTATGATCCTGACAAGTCACCTAACCTCTGTCTGCCTTAAGGCTTCCTCATCTGTAAAATGGAAATTTAACAGCTACTTCACAGATTTGCATCAGCACACATTTGTGAAGGATTTATCAGATGCTAAGTTGAAAAGTACTGTAAATACAAATATTAGAAAAATAAAAGCAGTTGATGCTCTCAAGAAGTTTCCCTTTCAATGAAAAAAGGCAAAACATAAAAGGATGCTGAAATAGCAGGTGGGGGCTAGGTACCCATGAAGGAAAGTTTGGGCAAAATCTGGAGAGTCAGAAGCAGACAGGAGGGAAGGAGCGAACATACCCTGCCTGGGCATTTTTCAAAATGGAGGTTCTTGGAGGAAATCAGCTAGGGGAGAAGAAGGTTACAGAGGCAAGGAGATCATCTGGGGGGAGAAGACAGCTGAGACATGGTGGAGGGGTTTGGAAAGGCATGAGTGGAGCAGGGAGAGGAAGGAAGAGGAAGCTTTGTTGGGAAAAATCACCTGAATGCTTTATTAAAGCATTTGTTAAAGATTCTCATAGTCAGAAGGGAACTGAGTCCATCAAGAACAACTTGAATTAAAATCCTGACTAAACAAATCCCAGACAAGTGGCTGTCTAGTTGAAGGCCCTGGATGAAAGCGTTGGGAACCCATGATGTCTAAATGGTCTATTCCAATTTGATGACTCTACTTGTCAAGAGTTAACTTCCTCCCACTGCTTCTGGGGACAAACGGAAAAAGTTGCATCCCTTTTTCTTGTGGAAATGTTTTAAATGCTTGCAGCATAGAATAAGGGAAAGAATATTGATTCTGGAGTGGATCTGAGTTCAAATTCTGACTCTGCCTCTTATTATCTGTGTGACTTGGGACAAGTCACTTAAAATTTCCTCATCTGGAAAATGAGCACATTGGACTAGTCCCTAATCCTTTGACCTTCATAGCCATCCTCTGCCCTCTACAAGTGTTTTCTTCTCCAAGCTAAACACTGTTAACCCTTTCAACTCTTCTTTGAAATAGATTCATATACTATGATGACCTGGGGACTTTTGGGTGCAGCTAAAATCCCCTTTACCCTCTTAATTCTAGTGCCTGCTGTCTATTCATTATTTCTAATGTGTCCTGTATAATCTTGTTTGCATGTGGTCTCCTTCATTAGTTCTTGAGGTCCTGGAGGGCAGGAACTTATGCCTTTCCTTGTATTCTCATGTATCTTGCACCCAATTGGCCCACTGAGCTTTCATCATTTTGGGAGCCTCCCTCTGGTTATTCTGGGCTCCCTGACCCAATCCCGGTTCTTCATTCCACTAAACCTGGTTGCCTTTCTTATAGAGAAGGGAGGGCAGAGCTATGACATGCCAGCTACTGGGCTAAGTGCTCTGCAAATATTGTCTCATTGGAAATAGCCATTTATAATTACAGAGTGAAGATATCATTTCCTCTCTTAGCACGTTCTCTGAATCACTGTGGGAGACAGAAGGCAAAATGAGATGGTCTGCTGGAGGGTCTGCCGGAGGAAGTGGGTGTTGGGACAATAAGGACTCAGTTTCCTCTGGGAAAATGAGGAATCTTCATCCATAACTTATTTTGATGATAAAATAAGGCAGAAGATGGGAGAAAACAACTACTTTGAATGGACTGCAGTTGTAAGCCTACTGCAAGGATCATTACTCTTGTGGACATGTTGAATTGCGTTGACCTTATCTGGCATCTTGATAGAATGGTTAATAGTGCTGGAGTCAGAGTCAAAGATCTGGCTTGGTGCTCATTAGTTATATGTCCATGGGCAAGCCAATGAATGTCCCTAAGCCTCCATTTCTTCATCTGTATAACAAGGCTCTCACCTGCAGTAGTAATAATAAAAGCACTTTACAAACATTCTCCCATTTGAGCTTTACAATGACCCTGGGACACATCTTACGGATGAGGAAACAGAGGCAGAGAGAGGTTACCTAAGTCAGTTTTCTCATCTATGAAATGAGAAGGGCTCACGAGAGGCCCCCTGAGGTCCCCTGACTTGTCCGGAGTCCTGCAGCTTCTAAGTGTGGAAGGTGGATCTCAAACCTGGATCTCCTCCTACCATTCCGTATTTCTAGCACCGTCAGTGCTGTTGGAAAAAGTGCTTTGTTGACTTGAAAGCGCCACCAAAATAGGAATTATTCTTTGCCTCTTTCTCCTAAATACTGGCTCCTACTTTCATTACTTGCTATTGTGCATAGTCCTAAGGTGAGGAGTCTCTTGTTTAAAATGAAAAAAGCAGTTTTAAAAGCCACTCAGGTCCCATTCCTCCATCAATCCCTCCTCTCTCTTTTAGGTCTGTAGGATCTTAATGTTAATACAGTGGAAACTGCAGAATATTTAGCAGATGGGATGTTATACAAATGAGAGGCAGACTCCGGGTCTTGATGCTCTGAAAATATGCTCCTCGGTGCTGGAGGGGAAAAAAATCTCTCTATATTTTTAGTAAACAAACAACTAAAAGCCCACATGATACTTCTTCTCTGGGATTCCCGACTTTGGCTCATTAGTCCTTTAAGTGTGGAGGAGCCGTGAGCAGAAATTTGCCAGGCTTTAAGCTTGGAAGTGAGCTAGATGGGGCTGGCCAAGTGTGAGACTGAAAACATAAGAGATGGGAAGTTCGGGCAGAGCCCAAGAAGGGGTAAGGAGAAAGGCTGAAATGGAAAGAGCCTCTGATTTGGGGAGATCACCGACACTTTGCTGCTGCCCATTTACCTCAAAAGGCCGCAGTTTCCTTTTTTTGTAAAAGGCTTTCTTGTAGCTCTCATTACTATGGTCCTGGATGATTACATGGGGCAGAAGCCCAGATGATGCTGTAATGTAGCTACACATGGGGAGCCCTAACCTAGGAAACCTGGATGGATTTTTAGGACCAAGAGCTGAATGTTGACCTAATGGTGTGGATCTTAGCTCCAGAATTGGAAAGTGCTTTAGAAGATCTTCAGAAGCCATCTAGTCTATCCCCTTTCCATTTTACTGATGAGTACACTGAGGCTCAGGGTGGCTAAGCCTGAGGTCACACATAGGGTCGTTCCTGGAATCCTGAGACCATCTTGTCCAATCATTTCATTTTTACAGATGGGGAAAGTGAGGCCCAGGAGAGGATAATGGACTATTCCAAGGTCAGAGAGATAATAAGTGGAAGGTTTAAGATTTGAATTCAGGTCTCATGATTCCAAAATTCAGTATTCTACTTCTCACACTCTATTTCCTCCCATCCATCCCTTTCTCCTCTC
Organism: Myrmecobius fasciatus; assembly: GCA_023553655.1. Lineage (NCBI taxonomy): Eukaryota > Metazoa > Chordata > Mammalia > Dasyuromorphia > Myrmecobiidae > Myrmecobius > Myrmecobius fasciatus. The sequence continues at coordinate 30,466 of JAJPUD010002293.1, read as the reverse complement.
ATTTTTCAGTTGATAATAAGGCCCAGAAAAAAAAAGAAATCATTATTATGGTTACCTCATAGACCAAAAAAAAGGACCAAATTTGAGAGATGGTATAAGGGCCCCTTGGGAAATAAGGCCAGAGCAATTCTCCATGTCCAGAAGAATAATGATTCTGTGTACTCGTTCAATAATTGCAATGTTTTCACATCTCTTATCTCATTGTATCCTAAAAACAACTGAGAGCATAGGTTGGGACCGGCATAATTACCTCTATTTTCTGGATGAGGAAATTGAGGGCACACTGTGTGACGGCCGCCTCTCCCATCCCCCTTTTGCCAGGGCCCCTCCTCCCTCTGAGCCATCTAGCAGCCTTCCTGTCTGGCTCCATAATCCCCAGGGATAGTCTGGGAGAGGAGTGGTGGTGGTTCCACTCCATGATAAAGACAGGATGACGGAGGGAGACAAACACTGAGCTGGGCGTCTGGAGAGCCCGGTATCCAGAGAAAGGCCACCAGAACAGTGGAGGGCCTCAGGGGCATGCCAGCAGTTGAAGAAGCTGGGGATGGTTTTTTTCAGCTCAGAAAAGATTTAATTGGAGAATATGAGAGCAAAACTGGCTTTCCTGCTGGTCCTCCCCATGAATACTCCAGCCATTTGTACTGGCTGGATCTCATGTTAAAGCAAAGTCCGGAGCCCAGGACTTTGGAGTACCATTTCTCACAAAAATGGCCAAGCTCCTGATTTTTCCAGGCCAGATTGAGGTCTAAGGGAGCCCAACATCCCCCACCTCTTTACCCCTAACATAAACACATCTGATGCACAAAATGGGAGCCTCTACTCCGAAGGCTCTCTGAGTCCCGGCTTGATAGATGTGCAGAGAAAAAAACATGTCGTGTGTTTCTTCTGAAAGCCTCCTAAGACTGTTTGACTCAATGGCAGCCTTGGTTCATGCAGTCACCAGTTCCAGAAAAAGTTCATGCACAGGAAGACCTTCAGAAGCCCTGGTTATTTGAGTCTTTGGGGTCAGGACACGGGAAAATCCGTGTCCCTCTTGCAGCTGAGAGGCACTCCCTCCATGTTTCCACCTTCCATAATTCTTTCCCTTCTTTCAAGACTCAGCCAAAGCACTCCCTTCCCCGGGAAGTATTTCCTTGGCTCCCCCAGGTTTCAGATCCCTTTCTCCCCATACTACCCTTTGTATCCATATTGTGTCTGTTCTCTATTCACTCTGCATGTGTTGTGTCCTTGAAGCCGAAGCTTCTTCCATTTCCAGGCTCTGGCCATCCCATTGATCAATAAATATCTATTAAGCGCTTCCTATGTGCCGGACGCTGTTCCAAGTGCTAGCTTGTAAAAAGAGGGAAAAGTCAGCTTCTACCCTCAAGGTGCTTCCAATCAAATGTCCTTGCCCTTCTGTCTTGTCTGTGGCACCTACAACAAGACCTAAACCATTATAGACTCTAAGTAAATGTCTGTTGATCGATTGAATGGTGGCAAAAGACAAACACTTGCCTCCCCTGTATTGCAGTGTTTCCACAGGAAAATGTGTTCTGATTTCAGCGCCGGCCCTGGAGAAATACACCTCTCCTCCCCCATAAGACGGAGGATTCCTCTCATTGTCGTCTCCCCCAGCCGCCAGACACTGGAGGCAGGCAATCCCCAGCTCCAACTTATCTTCCCAGTTCATTAATTTAACAACCAGCTGTCCTATCCAGAGGAATTTCCCCAGGAATCCATAATCCATTTAATCAAAATAACTTTAGGGAACAGAGAACTGCAAAGTTGCAAATACCATCAACTCTTAATTACAGGCAAGATCATCTGCATTTTGGCTTCTCTGCTTAATGTGACTTTCAAGGTTATGGACAGCACTTACAGTATCCTGCCTAATTGCTCCATTTGTTATCAGCAGAGCTCACTCCCTCTATTCACCTCCCCACAAAGCTGCCCGCTGGTAGGGAAGCCCTCCGAAACCCAAACGCTTTTGACACCATCCTTGTTCCAAGGACACGGGGAGAGAGGCTGCTTTAGGCTGTTAACTTTGCACCAGTCTGAGAAATGAGCTAGGTTCTTAGCAGGATGTTCATTTACCTGGTTGAGGCAAACCACCAGTTTGAGCACAGAGCAGAAATTGGAGAGAAGTGAGGTGGGGACTCAAGTACATTGTAGATAATTTAAAAAAAATATCCATTCATTCATCCATCCACCCACCCACCTATCTACTCATCCATCTACCCCCTCACTCACCCATTCACCCATCCATCCATCCATCCATCTACATATCCATCACCAATACATCCACCCATCTTTTCATCGTTCCACTTATCCATTCATCCATCATCTATCCATCCATCCACCCAACCCACCCACCTACCAAGCTATCCATCCATGCATCTATTTATCCATCCATCCATCCATCCATCCATCCATCCATCCATCCATCTATTTATCCATCACTCATGCATCCAGCTACCCACCTACTTGCCCATCCATCCATCCATTTACCCATCCATTCACTCATCCATCCATCCACCCATCTATCCACATACCCAGCCACCCACCCATCTATCCATTCATCTACTCATACATCCACCCTTCGTCCATCTACCCATCCATAGGACAGAAAAACTGGAATATATGTGTGATCCAAGGCAAGTCACTTAAAACTTTGTTTACCTAAGTTTCCTCAACTGTAAAATGAGCTGTAGAAGTAAGTGGCAAAGTACTCCAGTATTTTTGCCAAGAAAACACCAAATGGAGTCACAAAGAGTTGGCAATGACTGAATAACAATGTATATTTTGAGTCTCAAGCTTGCTCAGGGTTACATAGGCAGTATGTAAATGAGGGAGGATTTGAACTCAGGTTTTCCTAACTCCAAGTCAGTACCTCAATCCATCATGTTGGATCAACAAAGATGTAAAGTTCAAGGTCTTCCAAAGGGTAATGGAGATGAATAGGGTGGCCACAGATAGGTTGGGACACATCATCAACAAGCTATCATTTGAAGGGAGTCGCATAAAGGATATTCCTAAAGAGAAATAAGATCAAAAAAGGAGGTGATTCAGTCATGTAGTCAGAGCAAAAGATGATGGATAGACAGTCTGGCAACTGTGCAATAGCAAGAGAAATTGGGGACGACCTCCACCACAGTGCCTGGCCCATAGTCCTTCCCACGTACTCCTTGCCCACTTTTATTTATTTACTAGTGGATGGTGCTTCTGTAGGCTATTTCAAGAATAAGTAGAGAAGTTCATGAAAGGGGATAGATGGGCTGCAATTTTGCTTTGTGGGGGGAAAGTCCATACTGATGAGATCACAGAGCCATAAAAATATGGATCAATCAATCACGAAGCTTTTATTAAGCATTTCCTATGTGCCAAGCATTGTGCTAAGTGCTAGGAATACAGAGAAAAAGCAATACCGATCCATACAAAACATGGAAACAAATAGGAAGGTGAGAGTTACCTAAAGAGTAGATGGCTAGTATTTTTAGAGAAGAAGAATAGCAGGGGCAAACCTTAGAGAGACCTCCTGAAGACAGTGGCTCTGAGGGGAGTCTTTCTAAGAGGCAGAGATGGGGAAGGAGAATATTGGTAAGGAAGTGGGAGGGTGGGGGGAGACAGCCCTTGACAGCAGTACCCACATGAGGATTGCTTATGAGGATCCAAAGAGACAATAAGAGGGAAATGATTCACAAACAAAAGAGAAACTTTTGTTTTGACACATACAAGTGCCAAGAACTGTGTGAAGCACTGAGAAAAAGTAAGGCTGGTTTGCCCCCCAAAAGTCTAACCTAACAAAGGGAGAGAAAACATATAGTTGGAATCAGTCAATCATTGAGTGTTTATTAAACAAGCACTTACACATCAGACTCTCTGCTGGGCACTGGGGGTATACAAAGACAGTCCCTGACCTTAGGAAGGCTGGTAGACTTCTAGATGCTCCTTCTGTTTGGAAAAAAAAATATTCCAATATGGGGAAGCTGAGCAAAGTCCCATCTTCCCTCCCCAAGTCAGGTCTTCCCAAAGGACCTTCAGTATTTTCTTTGAAGAGACATCCCCATATCCAAATGTGAATAAAAAAAACATGGTCTGAAGTAGCTTCCAGGTGGCTTTCTGTTAGGAGACCACCTCTGTTCTCAGCTCCTGCCTGCCCTCAGGAGAGTGGTAAATTGGGGGGGCCATTGTGTGCAGTTATTCATTTATCAGTGATGCCTTTGCTGGGGAAAGAGAACTTGGAGAAGCTGGAGAATTTGAAGGATGAGTCAATTAAGTAGTTGATTCCTTAATCAATCTAGTATTTAAGGAGGCAATCACATGTGGCTGGCTCCATTTTAATGATGGGAGCAGCTGGTTGTAAACAAGGACAGGCTCTTGATTGTGGAGTTGGGAGATATGGTTTGTTTTTGTAGCATTTCATTTTAGAAATGGGCAGCAAGATACTGAATGGGATTTCTTCCTCATTCGCTTTCATTTTTAATATGGATGTGGAAAAATCAATATTAGGTCCATGAAAAATGTGCCTAGGTCATATCCATTGTCCTTCTGCTAAGATGGGGGGGAAAAGGGAGGGCAATGGCAAGAAACTTCAGGGGGTTCGAGGAACTGGTGAGAGACTAGGAAATAAAGTGATTCTAGACAAAACTTCAGGGAGAATCTGGGGTCCCAGAGTAATTGTCAGTGTATAAATCAAGAGGTCCAAGCCAGCCCTATCACTGGGATCACCACTGTGATTGTCATTGGATCCCTAGTAGTAGCTTAGTCCTTGGAACATATCATTAATCAATCAATCAATCAACAAGCATTTATTAAGTATCCATTAATGGTCTGGCACTTGTTAGACACCGGGGATAGAAAAGAATTTAAGTTCTCTAGGGAGAGAGGGAGGAAATAAATATTTAGCATAAACACTATACTAAACACTTTACAAATATTATTTTATTTAATCCTCCAGGAAGGGAGGGAGGAAGGGAAGGATGATTTTGTTATGTGTATCTGGAGGGACCACCAAATACAAATTCCTTTGGAAACCCAAATTATATTAAGGTTCATTATTCAGCTTTCTCTGTCTCTTTGAAATTTACATAGTGCTCTCCTTAGAAACACATAATTGGTGCTTAATCAATGCTTATTGACTGTCCACTTGCAGTTACTGTATATTACCTCCACTTTACAGAGGAAGTTAAATGACTTAGCCAGGATCACTCACTAGTGAGTATCAGAGCCAGAACTTGATGTCCAAACCTATTTCTTATTTTCTCGGTCCTGCTCTCTGGTGTGAGGCACATTTTATCAGCACTTTATTTTTCCTTTTTTTCTCTCTTGCTTTTAGAGCCTTAGGTCATCAGATTTAGAACTAGCAGGAACCTTAAGGATCAAATGACTCACTTGACAGATGCGGTCCAGAAAGGGAGTGTGATATGGAGGTACAAAATTTGATATGAGGAAGACGTGGGCTCATGCTCTCTCTCAGGTATGAGATCTATCTCTCAGAATCTTCTCTCTGTCTTTTTTTTTAATTTCCAAAAAATATTCAATTACAAGTAAAAACAATGTTTACCATTTATTTTTGAAATTTTGAGTTCCAAATTCTCTTCCTCCCTCTCTCCCTCATTCTTTCTCATTAAGCAATTTGCAAAACAGATTTCCATATTAGCTTCATTCTCAACTCTTAGGATTCAGTTTCTTCCAAACATCAGGCCAGGAGTTACTATCTGGCTCAAGCTCCTTCTTGTAGTGAGCTCTCAGTGTCTTCCCCTGTGTGGAACCCAATGAGCTGCTTTGTACGTATTTCATAGAAATATTTCATTAGAAATATACTGTCTTAGAAAGCTTTGTAAGGGTCAATGTTGAAGAATTACCCACACATATGTTTTGCAAATAAAAAAGTTTTAATAAAAAAAAAAAGAAATATACTGTCTTTTCCATTAGAATACAAGCTGCCTGAAACCAGGAAGCTTTGATATTCCAGTGTCTATTCCAGTCTCTGGTCCAGAGTAGCTACTGAATAAAAAGCTCATTGATTGGTTGATTAACTGAGATATCATAGAACATGCTTAACAAACCTTAAAGAACTAGGTAAAAGTCTGTTGTTATTATTATTGTTGTTATTACCTAGATGGCTCAGCTAGTAAAGAAGTTAAGTTGGTTTCTCCAAGCCCAATACTGTGGGGTCCCTTCAAAGCCTCTCTCAGGGATTGCCTCCTGCAGCTGACACTGTTCTCCCCCAACTCAGAAATTACTCTGTATTTGCTTTGTACCTAGCTTGTGTTGACTCTTTGGAGCCTATTTTGTCTCCCTTCTCCCCCTGTCTCAAGGACTATTTTATTGTTGTCTGCCTCCCTAGTATCTGGCACAATCAATCAAGCGATGACCATCTATCATTATCTACCATGTGCCAGGCATTGTGCTAAGTGCCGGGGAGACAAAAAGAGGCACAAGACAGTTCTTGCCTGAAACAGCTCATGCTCTAATGGCACATAGTGGGACTTTAACAACTGAATTGAATGAGATGATCATTCCGTATTTCCATCTAAGAGAGGGTGGCAAAGAGAAATGAACACCTGGCTCTAGAATCAAAGGGTCTGAATTCAAATCTTTCCCTGATGCTCACTGCCTGTATGACCTTGGACAAATTTTTCTCCTTTGGATGCTCAGTTATCTCATCTACATCCCAGGGCTATTGTGTGGACCAGTGCCCAGGATCAAATGAGATGAGACTTCTAAGTACTTAACAGTGCCCAGACATAGTAAATACCAGTCAGATGTTGGCTAGTATTGTGATTATTATCTGTAAAATGGGGGTATTAGACTGGCTGACCTCTGAGATCCTTCTACCTTTAGATCTATGAACCTTAGCTGGGGTTATTAAGTTGGGGTCCATGGATAGATTTCTAGGGACTATGAACTTGAATGAGAAAAAAAAATCTGTATGTCAATATAATTGGCTTCTTTTTTAATCCTTAAATTTTTTTTTATCCATTTCTAAACATGATTCTGAGAAGCTGCAGTTGACTGGCTGCCCCAAGGGCCTGGGACACCAAAAAAGGGCAAAATCCTCTTGTCTAAGTTCTTATGCCGTCAGCAAGTCAGGAAGCTTCATTTCCACTCCCAGTCCCTTTTTTTTTGCCTCTTGACGTAACTAAAGACTGCTCTCTTCATTAAGGATCATTAGCCAGCCAAATGGTATGTACATGTTTGGAGAACCTGCCAATGGGTCACCCCAGGCTTGTTTCTTCTCTGGGGCCCTACGGCTGCTTATCCTATTTATTAAAATCACTCTTTGGTGTGCTTCACAACCCTAATGAGAATCGTTTAATAAGCAAGCTATTAGGCTGGTGAGGAAAAGCACATTTCCAGCCCAGTCTCATTATGTCGGTCAGATGATCCACAGCATGGTCCCCCCCAACCGCATTTCTCTTATTTAAGTATGAAATGGCCGCTTACTGAGAGTCTATACTGTTTTGAGGCTTTCTTAAGATCCTCACCTGATTACTATTGATTTTGTCTCTCCCATTCCCAATGCCATTCCCTTCTGCCTGCCTAACCCCATCCTTCCTTGGGAGTTTATAACCTGGCACCCTCCCCACAGGGGTACCAAGCTTCTCAGGGAGGCGCCAAGATGGCAAGAGAGCAAAAGGACTTCTGGTGCTCCCTGACATTCTGTTTAACTCTCTTGGATTTTCTCTTTAAAGCTTTCTGAGTTTCAATTGGCTTTAGTTCTGCTTTCTGGCTTGGGTTTTCAGCAGCTTCTCATGCTGGCCAGATGACCGATGAGGCTAGGAGTTAGCTCTGCTGGGTCCTGTTTTCTTCAGATGGACATTGTGGTGGACCCCATTACTTTATTATCCCTTCCCCCCTCTCCCCCACCTCCTTCAAGCTCACTCTACTAGGACAGTTTCCCTCATTTTCTAAAAGGTGTATAATGGAAAATCGACTTTGACTCTGGAGGGACTTAACTGTGAATCCCACCAATCACCAGGGGGAAGTCACACCTAATGGCTCTGAAATTCAGGCTCCTCACTGTGCCGCCTTCACTTTGGGGGTTTCCACACCACACCATTTCTCACATGGAGCTTCCAACCCTTTAAAACTGCCAGATCTTTAATCCTAAACTACATTTCCCCCAATCTGACCCCCTCATTCGGCATTTTTCTTTACTTTTTTCTTCCCTGAGTTCCTTTAAAAAAAACTCTATTGATATCTTTTGCTTTTACATTGCCTAAATTTCTCCCAGTATCCCTCTTTCCTTGCTCAGAGCCATCCCATATAACAAAGAATATTTAAAAGAAAAAAGAAAAGAAAAAGAAGAAGAGGAGGAAAAAATCAGTAAAACCAATCAATCCTCTGACAAACTCTGAAAATACATGCACTGTTCTACAGCCATGGAGCTCCCATCTCTAAAGAGCGATGGGTACAAGTGTCTTCTCATCGCTCTTTTCTGGGACCATCAGCCAGCATTTTTTAACCAAGTGCCAGCGTTTACATTTAACCCTGAGGAAGTGAATTTCAGCATCCTGGTCCATGGAGATCTTTTTGGATCCTGGCTGTCACTCAAATGATGACCTATCCATCTTAGCTTTGTATTATATGCAAATGGGCCAAACTTTTCATTTATATCTTTACCCAAGTAATTGATTTTTAAAATGTTAAATCTAAAGGGTAAGGGCAAGTCCCTGGAGCGTTCCTGACTGGTTCTCCAGTCAGGCATTAAATGTGTCTTAGGGACCTGCAATGTGCCAGGCATTGGACTAAGTGCTGGGAAGAACTGGCCTTTGCTCTCAAGGAGCTCCTACTTCATTGGAAAGGCAATCTGAAAACAATTATGTATACATAGGGGAACGTTCTAGGTATGGACGACAGCCTGTGGAAATGTAGGGAAGGATGGTTGTGTCCTCCACAGAAAGAAGGAAGTTTGGAAGAAGGGAGATTTGGGAGAGGAGGAGAAAATAAGTTCTGCTTTGCACCTGATGAGTTTGATATGCCCATGAGACCTGCAGGTTGAAATGTCCGGAATGGGATATGTTGGAAATCCAGCTTTGGAAATGTTTAGAGATTTTTCTTGGTTGACACGGATTAATTTGTGAAGCCCTCAAATTGAGTCTATTCTCTTACGGATGATTATTTCATTTACTGTAACACTTGGATGGTTTGCAAAGGCCATTGTTTCATGGGATCTGAGTTGGGAGTAGAATTAGAAATTATTCAAAATTATCCTTTCATTTGATAGTGAGGAAAGGGAAACCCAGAGAGACTGAGTAATTTGCCCACAGTCAGACAGCTAGTTATCTCAGAGCCAGGATGGAAGTCTAAGTCTTCAATGGCCTTTCTACCTCCCGAACCATTTGACTGAGCTCCCACAAGAAGTCCTTCTTCTTCTTCTCTTGCCCCTGTCTCACCCTTTCAGTCTTTTTAAATTTTGCACATATTCCCTCAGACAATTTATCTGCTTCCAAGCCTCCCCATGAGCACAGGAATTGACTTCTTTGACTATGCAACATATCAGACCCCTGAAGGCCTCTGCTTCCTCTGCAGAATGAAAGGGCTGATGGGATCTGGAAGGTCCCTTTCAGCCTTGCTGCTTTGTAACTTTTGATTTCTGGCTCCCCCACAAAGCTCCATGCAGTGTTCGTGCACATAGTCGATAATCAGTCAATGTTTGTGGAGTTAATAAATGAAAACAGTACCTGCTATCTGCACTGCTGTCAGACCATAAGCCATTTTACCTGTGATACCGCATCTTACTTGTGTTACTTACATGTCAGTTGGGTACCACAGGTATTAGGGTTATAGATTTAGAGCTGGAAGGAATTGTAGAAGTCATTGAGTCATATCCACCCACTTTACAGATGAGAAAACTAAGGTCCAAAATGGTTGTGTGCCTTGCAAGAGTCACACAACTCATAAATGTCTGAGGTAGGCTTTGCACTCAGCTAGCTCTTGGCTTCATCTACTATGGCACCTCTCCATTTTAAAGAGGAGTTAAATAGTAAGTGTCTAAGGCAGGATTTGAACTTGGATCTTTCTTACCTAACCCAAACTTCAGAGTTCTTTCCACTAAATCAACACATCTCAAAATTGGATCTTAGAATTCCTTTCATACACTTAAAAATTGTTGCAGGCCTCCCCCAAAGGGCTTTTGTTTATGAGGGTTCTATCTGGTGATATTTTGAAATCATATTAGAAATTGAAACATATTGTGAAAATATTTTCAGCCCTGAAAGGCTTTTAGAGACTTCCTTGAAAGGGATCTGTAGACCACATTTGAGAGTCATTACACTGAACTATATTGCCTCTCAATGAAGGGACACAAGCCACCTTAGTTTCTGTATATAGCTGCCTGGGACTGGATTTGAAGGGAAGTGATCCCAATGGATTTGGTGGGAAACAATCCCACTGGATTTGAAGGGAAGTGATCCCACTGGATTTGGTGGGAAACAATCCCACTGGATTTTCTGGTTTCAAGTCAGCTCTCCCTTATTCAATAACCTCCAGAAGTCCTCACTTCTTTAATTTTGGGGTTATCTAGTGAAGCTGATGGATCTCTTCTTATTCTACTGCTTTAAAATGCACAAAAGAGGAGGTTTTAAGGGAACCCCAATCGAGTGAGGTAGTTTTTTGTTTTGTTTTGTTTTGTTTTTAAATAGTCCTCACTGGTCCTACTGACATTTCTAGTCTACTTCCACTTTCCTCCTCTCTGTGTACATACATTACCAACCGGTGACATTGGAGTCCTTGTCCTTCCTCAGACCCAAGTATGGAGTGGGCCTTTTCATTGGCTGTCCTCTGTATTAGCTCTAAGTCCATGTAAAAGTCATATAATACTAAAGATGAGAATTCATTCCCATAGACTTTGAGAATTACAAAGTGCTCTCCTTACAACAACACTCTGAGGAAGGGAGCAGAAGTAGTATTAAACCCATTTTATGGATGAAGCAACTAAAACAGGAGAGAGTGAGTGATTTGTCCAGCATCACCCAGCTGCCAAGTGTTTGAACCTTAGTTTTGTCTTGTGTTAAATGGAGATAATAATTCTTTCATCACTCTGTACATGGTTGTTCTGGGAAAATTGGATGGCTACCCTCAAAACTTCACAAGTACCTGCCCTATGATGAGATACAGAGGCATAATGTGACCATTGAGATTGGAGTACAAAGATACAGAGTGAGACCTGGAAGGGATTGCAGAGGCTTCTGAGGCCCAGAGAGATAAAGCAGCCTGTCCAGGGTCAGTCAGGTGGTCTCAGAGGTAAAATTTGAACACAAATACCTCTGACTTCACCGGCAGGACTCTTTCCACAGACCGTTCTGACTTCTTAGGCAGAAGGCTCTGAGTTCAAATCCCATTGTGATATTTATTCAGCTGTGTGACCATAGGTGAGTTCTTTTGTTCATCTGAGCTAGGGATTTTTTAAAAAAAAAATAATAGTATTTTATTTTTTCAAATACACACAAAGATAGTTTTCAACATTCACCCTTGCAAAACCTTATGCTCCATTTTTTTCTCCCTCCCTCAATCCCCCCTACACAGCACGTAATCCAATATATGTTAAACAGGTGCAATTCTTCTAAACATATTTCCATATTCATCATGCTGAGTAAGAAAAATCAGATCAAAGGGGGAAAAACAGAAGAAAGAAAAAAAAACAAGCAAAGAAACAACAACAAACAAACAAACAATATACTATGCTTCGATCCACATTCACTCTCCACTCGATCACGATCTCTCTGGATGTGGATGGCATTTTCCAATCCAAGTCTATTGGAACTGGTCTGAATCACTTCTCTGTTGAAAGGAGCCATGTCCATCTCATTGATCATCCCACAATCTTGTTATTGCTGGGTTCTACTCATTTCACTCGGCATCAGTTCACGTAAGTCTCTCTAGGCTTTTCTAAAATTAGTCTGTTCCTCATTTCTTATAAAACAATAATATTCACCACACTGCTGGGCATCCGCTCGGTTTCCAGTTTCTTGCCATCACAAAGAGGGCTGCTACAAACATTTTTGCACACATAGGTCCTTTCCTTGATCTCTTTGGGATCCAAGCCCAGTAGAGATCAAAGGGGATGCTCAGTGTCATGGCCCTTTGGGCATGGTTCCAAATTTGAGCTGCAGATTCTTAATTTTGGGGTTATCTAGTGAAGCTGATGGATCTCTTCTTATTCTAATAATGCACAATTTGAAAATGCACAAAAGAAAGCATAGGAGATTTTAAGGGAGTTGGTAGTTTTTGGGTTTTTTTTTGGAAACCCAAGTCAAGAGACCCCACTCTAAGATCTGTGATCTTCTTTGCTGGAGGCACTTCTCACACCAATCATTCCCAAGTGCCTGAATTAGAGGGAGGATGTGACTTAAAGTCACTGGCTAATCATACTAGTCATTTACACAGCATTGGAAACTTTGCACAACACTTTACAAATGTCATTTCATCTGATTCCCCATAGCATCCCATAGCTAGGACTACCCAAAAACAACCACAACAACATCAACAACAAATGAACAAACAAATAAATAGATAAATAAACAAGCAGTCCCTGCCCTAAGGAGCTCATGTACATAGATAGCTACACATAATTTAATGCAAAATAAAGACTAGGTATTTTTATCATACAAACAAGATGTGGGGCAATGTAGCCCAGTGGATAGAGAGCTAACCCCAGACCCAGGAAGACCCCGGGTTTGACACAAGTTGGCTGTGTGATGCTCGGCAGAGTCTGTAATCTCTCAGTGTCTGGACAGCTCTCTAAGACTAAATTGGAAAAAAGTCGATGATTTACATCAATAAAAGTGATACAGTCAGATCTCCACACTAGGAAAATAGCTTTGGCAGGTCTGTGTCAGATAGCTTGGAGGGGATAGAGACTTCAAGAGTTTGGCCACCAAGTGTTGCTTTCTTTGGCCAAAACATCATTTTACGATCTGTGTTGGACCAAGGAATAAACTACAACTGTTGAATTTATAGATCCGTGAGATGTTTCAGCTCTGTGAATTACACTGTATACCAAATAAGACTTATGATGACTCAAGTTATATCATGAGATATTCTTATCTTGTCTTTTCCCAATTCCTGTACCATCTCTATTCCATCCAATTACCAATGAATTAATTAGACTCTGAGATCAACTCCAGTTAAGATGGGCAGAATGGGGAGCCCAATGTTCTTCCTCTACGTTTTCCCCTCCATTTCCTTTACAATTCATGGCTTCCTTGTTCTTCTTCAGAGGTTCTACTCAACATCTCAGGACCCTGTGCCTCTTCCCTGCATGACCATCCCCCTTGTGTAGATTTCTTCCTTTCCTCCCTTTACCTACTGGCTTCCTCTGCTGATTCTCTCATGTGGTAGAGCCTTCCCCTTCTGAATTATTTCCAATGTATTCTATATAAATCTTATATGTACAGTTATTTGCAGGTTGTTTCCTCCACTAGAACATGAGCTTGTTGAGAGCAGGGACGGACTATTTTTTTTTATTCCTAGCCCTTACCACAGTTCTGGGTACTAAGTAAGTGTTTAATTAATGTTTGTTGTCTAATTGACTTTGCTACTCTGGGGACTGCGGAAGTCTTCTCAGAGGACATGTCTTCTGTGCTGAAGCTTAAAGAAATATAAGGATTCTAAGCTGTAGAGATAATGAGGGATGGCATTTCAGGCACTGGAGACAGCCTGTGTAAATGCATGGGGGGAGGGGAGACACTACCTCATATTTATGGAACATTTAGTAGCTGGCTTTGGCTTAAGAATAGTGTGTGCCCAAGAAATACATGGGAAATGAGTCTGCAAAGGTGGATGGAAAGAGATTACAGAGGTTCTCAGCTTGGATCTTTTTTCCATTAAATGTTTTTTGGGGCAGGGAGTGATCTGGTTGTAGCAGACCTATGAGAGCCAGCCTGGCACTGGAGACCTGACCATAGGCCAGGCAAATCACGGTCTCCTCTCTAGTCTCTGATACCTGCTAGTTGTGTGATCCTGGGCAACATTCTAGGTCTATCTGTAGCAGAGAAGGCTCTAACTTTGATTGGAAGAGGGCTTTCCTCTTCTGGAAATTCTGCATATGAATCAAGTCATGGGTCCCCTCTCTATTCCAGATAAAGCATGGATTGAAGAAGGGAATGGCTTGAGGCAAGGAGACTGGTTAATATTAGAGCTAATAGACTACAGAGAAAATCATTTCCTTATTTCTAAACCAGGCAAAGCTAAAAGAGAAAGGTCAATAGTCCTCATTCTCTCCATGTTTAATCCCGTGTAATCCGTAGGTGCCTAATGCATGCAGAGATAGCACTTTTCACCATTATTTTACTCTTTCCTATGGGGACAGAAGGTAGGGCAGAAGAGAAAGATGGTATAGGGACTGAGGAGGTTGAAAAATTAACTGGAATCATGGAATATGATCATTGTGAATTCACTGACTGACGCCCTTCCAAGTGGATGGATGGGCCCCTGTCTTAGAGCTCCATGGAGCTCTATATTTACACGAAATGCAGATTTTAATCTCAGGAAACAAGCAAGCAAGGCCCTGCATTAGGGGAGGTTTTTAAATTCTGGAAATTGTTGAGCTATTTAAAGAAGAAAGATTCATGAAGATCCCTTCCCGAGAGAGTGGAAGATTTAGTAGAAAGAAGGGCTTTAAAATATGTCAGTCCCAACAACCTGCCTCCTGATGATGTGACGAGGAGGAGAAATGATGTGATCATTGCTCAGAGCCCGGAGCATCAGGAGACCGAGCCTTGAATAATAATACGGATTGCTCTGCTCTCGGTGATGAAGGCAGGGTAGCCTGGTCCCCTCCATCCACAGGGGAACGGGGATCACAAGGAAAGGGGCTTATGACTTTCCAAGAGCCCAGCCTTCCAGGAAATTCTCCCAGCCCCTCCTATCCAGTTTTGTCTCCTTCCTCAAAGACTGGTCCATTCCCCCAAAGCTCAGGACCAGCCACTATGGTGGCAGTGGTGATAAAAGCCCCTAAAGGCTGCAAGGCATTCAGGGGTCAAGCAAGGTCTAGATAGAGGCAAGTGCCTGGTACCTTGGCAAGGGCATCTTATTTTCTCCATGGCGTTAGGCAAAGATGGGGACCCAAAGGTTGACAGTGAAGTGGAACACATGCGTTTGCTTGTATGAGTCAATAATTTAATTCAGCTAGCACTTATTATGCACCTATTGTATGCCAGGTATTATGCTGGGTAGGAGAGGGAGAGGATCATAGATAAAAATAAAATAATTCTTGCCCTCAAGGAGCTTATGTTCTACTGGGCATATTCTCTAATGTTTTCCCTAAATTTTTAGTGCAGCTTTAAGCATTAGTCTTAAAATACACAAAAACTTTTGGGACACCCTGTATGTCATTCAGTAGGCTCTGAAGTCACATCGACTCTGAGGATTTATCTTAGTTTCTGGTAATGTTGCACTTAACCAGCCCAATCATAAGCTGGCAGGATGAAGCTTTTCTGCAGCTCGAAAGTGACAGCTCAGAACCACAGAATTGGAGAGTTGGAAGCTGAGGCCGAAGCCTTCCAGAAAGGAGTCTCACTAGAACCTCCAAGCAGGAGGGGCCATTGAGGCAGTCTTATCCACTCAGGACAGTTCTGTTGGAGGGCAAGTCTTAATCCTTTCTAGAGTTGTTGTGAAAATCAAATGAAATATTTGGAAAGTATTTCATGAACCTTAAAATACTGTATAAACATGAGCTGTTATTGTTATTTTTGGGGGGTCCAAATGAGATTGTGGACTCATAGCCATGAGAAACTTTGGAGATCATCTGGTCCAAACCTTCCTTTTACAGAGGAGTGAACAATTGAGACAGGTTCAAGGATTTGCCCAGGATAGTAAGTAGCAAAGACTGGATCTGAATTCAGATTCTTTGACTTCAAAGCTATGGCTACACACACACACACACACACACACACACACACACACACACACACACACTCACATGCTTTTTATTGATACGGTAACTTTTAAGTGTTATAGAAATGTAGCTTCCACATGGAAATAAGGATACACAATAACTAAGTCGCTAACCACTGGCTTCATGGCTACAAAGGCACCCCCTGATCCTCAAAGAACACTATTAATAACTTCAAAAATTAAGGCTTCTGGGAGTTGCAGGTGCTCCCGCCCCTGATGAAGAGCCCAACATCCGTTCTGCCATGGAGTAGGAGCTGGTCTAGGAGGGCCAACCCATCCCTGCCGCTCCAGCCAGCCTGGAAATGAGCCCCTCCACGTCTAACGGGTCTTCTTCTCAACTTGGCACAATCTCCCACAATCCTCCATTCCATTGCCCTTGGCTTTAAGGGGCTGGGGATGTGCTCTAGCCCACTGAGGGCTTCAATGGGGATATAACAATATATTTTCTCTGGGTCAGACAGACTCTTTTTAATAAAGATGCTAAATCTCTTTGCAGGGCTTGACTCAGGAAGCTGTTATAACAAGTTTAGAGACTTAGAGCTGCAAGGAATCCCAAGCTACCTGGACCCACACAGGGTAAGTGACTCATCCAGGGTCATGTGGCTGGTAAATGTTTGAGGCAGGATTTGACTCCGTCTTCCTGATGCCAAGTGCAGTATCCTAGCCGCTTAACCAAGTTGTCTGTGTTGGCAGCCTACTCCTATGTCTCATTTTACAAATGAAGAAACTGAGGACCAACAAGAAAAGTGACTTGTCCAAAATCACAGGGGTGGTCGAAGGCAGAGATGGGATCTGGCTGCTCCAAATCCAGAACTCTCTCCACTGAGCCAGGCTGCATTTTAAGACCTTAAAAAAGACTCGTTTGCCAGACTGTTTTTTGATTGATAAGGGGCTTAGTGAAGAAAACCTGGGAGATCAATCCAGGCCAGAGAACTCTAGATTGAAGGAGGAGAAAGCAGAAAAATGGACCCAAAGTCCATAGATTAAGTAATCTATGGGTGGTCAAAAGACAGGCGGGATAGTGAAAGAAAGGAGAATGGTCCTCAAAGCAAAGTTAGAGGATTATAGTAAGCAGGTATGATCCTGATTGGGGAGGTGATGCAGCCCCTGGGGAGGTGATGCAGCCCCTGGAAAGGTGATGCAGCCCCTGAGGAGGTGATGCAGCCCCTGGGGAGGTGATACAGCCCTTGGGGAGGTGATACAGCCTCTAGGGAGGTGATGCAAATTGGCAGCCCTTCCTGCAGATACAACAACAACAGCTATTCATGACCCCAGAGAGAAAGTCCTGGTCCCCAGATCCCTTGGCCCCATCCAATGGTTTAATGCCAGAAACTGATGTGATTTTATTGGTGGAAATGACCTCAAAGACAAGTCATGGGCATCTGCTTTGCTGCTATCCCCTGGGAACCTTGGGACCTTCCCATCTTAGTTGGATCTGGAACCTTCAATATGTATCATTTCCCCATTAGAATGAGAGCCCACTGAGAGCAAGGACTATCTCTTTGTGTATCCCCAACACTTAAGCAGTGCTTCGCCCCTAGTAAGCACTTAAGAAATGCTTCATTCATTCATTCATTCATCTGGAACTGAATGGATCTCTCATTTTTTCTAGCTCCTTCATTATACAGATGCGGAAAGGGAGAGCCAAGATTTGTCCCAGATCACACAGGAGATGGAAAAGCTAAAGTTCAGTCAGTTCATATAGAATTATTTAGAGCTGGGAAGAACCTTTGGAGGCCGCAAAGTCCAACTGACTCATTTTTACAGATAAGAAACTCAAAGCACGCCCAGTGAAATGGTTTTTCCAAGGTCTTATCGCTAATAAGTCTCAGAGAAGATTTAAGCCTTTAAGTTCAAGTCTTCTTAATTCCATATCCAGTGTCCTGGCCACCAGGGTAGACCTCCAAAAGTAATGATGCTTTTCCTAGGGCAGCCTGTAATTCAATTCAATCCCATTCTGCTCCCCAGTCTGCATCATTCACTTGATTTCCAAAACTGTCCAGGTCTAACCCCAACCCTTATGGGATAAAGGGGTTGAGATAAGCAAAATCCCTAAAAATCTCAGTGTGATCTTATGGCAATTCCATTGCACTGGCTGTCAAGAGCCCAGGCTCATCAGCTCAGCTCTTCCTCTACCTGGCTGTGAGAACCTGAACAAGTCAGCTCCCCACTGGGGGCCTTTGTAAAGCTTCCTCCCCTACACAATAAGGAGAAGAACTGCATGAATTCTAAATTCCCTTCTCTCTGAATGTCCTATGATTGTCCTTTGGAGAAATGTAAGTCACTGAATTTTAGGGATAGACTGGTCACTAGTGGTCTACTCCAGATGACTCAAAAGGTAAGTATTGCTTCTTATGAAACAGAACCCCTCCTCCAGAGGCTTCAAAACTTCTCCAATATAATCACCTCCCATTATCTGCATGAATGGAGTTAAGAGCAGAGAGAATTAAAATCCCTGGCTATTCTCCTTCTCCCTTGCTTCTCCCAATGAGAAACTCAAGGAGCTGATTTGAAGCTGGGCTCCTTTCTCTTTTCTTACCCACTTCCCAATGGAAAAGCAAAATGGCCCCAGGCCAGATAACCAGAGGCAGAAGCAAAACTCACGCCTGCTTAGTTCCAAAATAATCAAGACTTGTCTGCGTCAGAGGCAGCTTACAAAACAGGGATCTAAAAACAGGCGTTCAATTTCTAGTCAGTCATTTCCAGTCCCCCATTCCCTCCTGCCTGATAACTTCATCGCCTGCAGGATAAAGTC
Source organism: Myrmecobius fasciatus (assembly GCA_023553655.1). Lineage (NCBI taxonomy): Eukaryota > Metazoa > Chordata > Mammalia > Dasyuromorphia > Myrmecobiidae > Myrmecobius > Myrmecobius fasciatus. The sequence goes on along the minus strand of JAJPUD010002293.1, from coordinate 11,829 downwards.
CTGGCCCTAGTCTAGCATGAACAGCCCTCTGTATTGGGATCCAGTCTACCTTTTTCTTCACTGCACTATGGGAGGATGGGGTTCTGAGAGGGAAGGAACAGGCTTTGGAGAGCTGCCTGGCATTCTGGGACTTGTAGTTCAGAGACATGAGCAATCCCCTGACTCCTTCACAGGGATCTGGAACATCTGGGTCTTGGAGCTGGAGGGATTTGAATCATATCCAGAAGTTTTAAGAGAGACACCCATAACCAGAGAGACAGAGAGACAGGGCTAGAGAGCAAATTGAGAGAGAAGGGGGTACATGTGGGAACCCCAGCTCCATCTTTCCTTGCCCCAGACAGACTTATTGAGGAAAGCATCAGCCAATAGAAAAGAATGGAGGCAAGCTGGAGCTGCAGCAGAGAAAGGAGAGACCAAGGGGGGGGCCATCCCTAAGCAAAGGACTGAGTCTGAAGCTACTGGTTATACCCAACTTATCAAAGAGAGAGGGCATTTTTAAACAAGCTTCCCCTCCACTAACTAACCAATAACAGACACTCCAGGGTATGCTTCTTTTACCTAAATAGTTCCTGTATTCTTACCTTGCCTCACCAGTATAGGGAGGTGAAGGGTTAATGGGAGAAATTAAATTAGGGCAGAGAGTCAACCTTTGTCTGAGTGCTGGGAATTTTCTTAACTGGGGGCTCTGAGTTACTGTGACTCACTACTGTCTTTTCTTTTGCAATAAACTCCACATTACAGCACAGGAACAGAACACGTGGACTTGGGTCAAGTCTGCAAGCATTTATTAAATGATTTTTATCTGCCAGGCACTATGTAAGCACTGGGAATACAAATACGAAGAAAGATAATGTCTGCCCCAAAGGGCTCACCTGCTAGTGGTGGAAGACAAAGCATAAAAGAGAGCTGAAAAGGGGGTGGAGGAGGTATCCTATATAAAAGGATGGGAAAAGGGGTTGGTGATTGAGCCCAAAAAAGGCAGAAGACATGATCTCCTCCTTAAAACCAAAGTTTTGCTAGACTAGGGCCACGACTTTATCCTGCAGGCGATGAAGTTATCACTAATCAGAGAAGAGACTCCAGAGGTAAAAGGTACTTCCAATATGAGAAATGGCCCAGGGATGAAATTAATTTCCAGGATATAGAGGTTTCTATGGCATGGTAGAGAAAGTCCTAGATGAGCTTGCCGTGTCACCAGGACAGGAAGATGGTGGCCATCCCATTGTCCCCGACTGATTGCAGGGTTGCTCGGATCTCTGGAGAGAAAAAGGATGAAGAAGAGAAGAGAGGGGGAGAAGAAATGATCACACCACAAACCCATACCCCCACCCATGGAAGGAGACAGGCAAGGTCTGAGAAGGAGTCTGCTCTGTCCATCCAGCAAGAAGGATGGAGTAGTAAGGGTGGAGGCTGGCCTGGGATTCTCCCTTTCACAACAACATCCAACAGGGTTAGAGAGATTCCTATGAGATCTTACCATTTTTACTTTCCTTACTAGTCTCAGGACTCACTAATAATGACAATAGTAAGGGACTACTATTACTACTACTAATAATAAATATAATAATAATAATTATAAGAACTAGTAATGGCTTATATTTGTATTCTATTCTATTAAACAAGCCCCTATCATGGCAAGGCACCTTGTTAGACACTGGAAATACCATCACACAAATTGACAAAATGAGAGCTCCCTCTGAGGAGCTCACATCTAGCGGGCTGGGCTAGTGCTACTACAGACAAGTAAAACCAGAGCAGATACGAGATAATACAAAGTCATTACTAAAAAGGAGCAATTGTGAGAAGTTTAGGAAACTCAATATATCATTATGTCTTTGGAAGCTCACGAAAGCCTTGTGCAGTTGGGACCACGAGGTCTGCGGCTGGAGGGACCTCGATGGTCATCCAGAACAGCCTGGACATGAAAGAATCCCCTTTATAACGACAGCCAAGCAATGGTCATTGGAGGCTGGAAGACCTTCAAGGAGAGGGAAGAACCATGGTTCTGGGTGAGGTCTTCCCCTGGAGAGAGCCCTCATGACTTTCTCCATTGGACAAGTAAGGAAGCAGAGAGTCAGAGAGAGGTCAGTTGCTTTAGCGCTGCTCATGTAGCCCATCACTGTCAGAGTCTAGCCATTTTGGCTGCCCATTCTGCCACATTACCCCTGAAGGAGGGGAGGATTGAAATCAGGGTTATCTGTGTACCAGTCTTGCCTCGGACACTAATTAGCTATGACCCTTCTCTGAGACTCAGTTTCTCAATATGTGAAATGGGGATGAATAAGGGAAGCTGCATCATCCCAAAACAAAGTTCTGAGCCCAAGTACAGGTTCCATTTAGGGATCCACGTCAGTTCCATGTACTCTCCATGGGATTGTCCCAGATAACTGGAAGCCATACCTGCTCCATGTTGTGTGCTCCCAACCACACCCCCTCCCAACATACGTGTAGCTGCTACCTCTCAGTGATGTTACGAGTTTCCAAGAACATGGAGTTTGAGAGTTGGAAGGCAACTTTGTGGCCACTCCTAATTTTCCAGAAAGGCAAACTAAGGCACAAGGGAAAGGAAATGACTTGCCCAATGTCTTGGGAGTAGCAAAACTGAGACTCAAACCCAAGTCTTTGGACTCCAAGTACAAATTTCTTTCTACTCTTTCTGGCCTCTGCTTCAGTCCGGCATCCAGACACTCATTACCATTGTGCCAAGCCCAAACTTTTACTATCATCACCCTGCACCACCCAATCAGCTTTGTCATTCCCACTGCCCCCTTCCTCTCTGCCTCTCCATTCTGAGGGCATGAGCTCCTCACTCAGCTTGGGTATCTCATTTTCCTTCTGGAAAATGCCCCATGTGGAGATTTCTCTAACTTCCCTCCCAGAACTTGAAATTGGTCCCTTGTCCTTCCCTGTTTTCAGCCTTTTGGGTATTGCTTTCCCCCATTAGATTGTAACCTCTTTGAAGGCAGGGATTGTGTTTCTTTTTTTATTTTTCTATCTCCAGCCCTTAGAATACTCCTGGTACACAGTAGATACTTATAAATGTTGGTTGACTAACGCTAATATTAATAGTTAGCATTTATATAGTGCTTTAAGGGTTTATGAAGGATTGATCATTTGGTTCTCATTGCAACCTTGGGGGGGATTATGATCCCCATTTTATGTTATGAGGAAACTGAGGTAGATCAAGGTTAAGGGACCTGCTCAGGGTCACAGTGAGACACTGTCTGAGTCTAGAAGTGTAGTCTGATCTTCCCAATGCCAAGTCCAATGCTCTCTCCCCTGCGCCCTGTGGATGTTTAACCACACACAGTGGAGGGCTGACTTTTAGAAGGACAGGAGACTCGGTTGAATAAATAGGGGATATTCAGCCTGAACAAGAAGAGATTGGAATTGGGGGGGATTGGAATAGCATGAGGGCTGTCTTCATATATTTTAAGGAAAGAGAAGATGGATTTGTACTTGTCTTTAGAGCCATGGGTGCCGCCTTTAAAGAAACAAGTTGAATAGCATTTTCACTCCTTTTGTTGTTTGCTTGCATTTTGTTTTGCTTCTCTTTTCTCATGTGGAACGATAATTGTATAAATGTGTGTACATAAATTAGATTTAACTTATATTTCTACCATGTTTAACATATATTGAACTACTTGCCATCTAGGGGAGGGCAAGGGAGAAGGAAGGGAAATTGGAACACAGGGTTTTGCAAACGGCTAATGTTGAAGAATTGTCCACACATGTGTTTTGAAAAATAAAAAGTTTTAATTAAAAAAAATAAACAAGTTGATACTTGACATGGAGAATAAAGGCTTCCTAAGAACTGGAGTTCTCCAGAAGGGAAGGGAAGGAGAGAGCCCTCCCCACTGCCCGTCTTCAGCCAAAAGCCAGTGGAGGACCATTTGTGGGGCTTATTGTACAAAGGATTGTTGTTCAAATGCAGGCTGGATTAGGAACACTTTCCTTCTTTTTCAAGGATCTAGGATGATTTTTTTGGACTAAGAGACCATTACAGTCGAATCCCTTCAAACTTCACTGAAGGATCAGTCAGTTGTTGGGTCCCTACAACATCTTTTTTGGATCTGCCGGTCAATGATCATTTATTAAGCACCTACTCTGCGCAAGGTACTATGCTAGTGCCTGGGAACCAAACATCCAAATGAGAGCGTACAGTCTAGCTGGGGGAGTGTATGCAAACGGGCACAAAATGGGAACATTTTATATAATTCACATTGAAATCAAAATGTGGACAAATACATCTTTGTGTGCTCGTCCCCAAAAAGGTTCCGGGAGAGGCTACATTAGGGCCGAGCTCCAATAGAGAGCAATTTTCCTCAGAGTCTGTTTCAATTCCTCCAGCTCTGGATTAATGACCTCCTTGACAAAGAGACCATGTGAACATTCAGGCTAGGGGAATAAATATAGAAAATGTATCCTCTCTGCATGTTCATTGTCTGCTGGGCCTAAGAGGGCTGCCTTCAGAAATGGAGTTTATAGATACAGCTCTTTCTACAAAGAACAGGTCAACCTCTTATCAGAAGGGCTGGGTGCAGGAGATGAGAGGAGGGAGAGATTTGCATAATAAGATCTGGAGCCAGCATTCAGGTATCAAGAAAAATGGACCAGTAACAGGGAGAAGGAGGAAGAGAAGCAGGAAGGAGGAGAAGGGATAAGGAGAATGACAGCATTTTTACAGCACCTACTGTGTGCCAGACACTGTGCAAAGGGCTTTATAAATATTATCCTATTTGATCATCCCAACCACCCTGGGAGGTAAGTGCTATTATTATGTCCCTATTTAACAGATAAGATAACTGAGACTAGGAAGGGTTTAGGGTCACAAACCTAGTAAGGTTGGATTTAGATTGAGATCTTCTTGACCGGAGGCTCAGTGCTGTCTCCACTGTGCCATGGTGAGGATGCTAACTCCTAAAGGGTAATGATTATTTTAATTTCAATTTAGTAGCTCCAGCGTCCAGTGCAGTAAGCACATAGCAGGTGCTTAATAAATAAATGCTAAGCTGAACTGGAGTGAAAAGTGCTATGGCAAGAGTGAGCAAGAGATTGCTTCTAATTGGGGGCAGGGGGAACAAGGAAGGCTTTTGGGGGCTAGTCACAGAACGTTGCCAACAGGTGAAAATGGGCTATTGAGGCTCAGAGAAACAACCTGTCCAATTAAACAGAAAAGGATTCCTAACTATATAATGTGAATCAATAGATTCTTTAATCTTTCATGATGCTTTTAGACATTTCTCATGTCTTACACCTGAAGATCTCAAAGTCCTTTTAAAACCCTTGAACATCCAGAAAAAAAAATCCTAGCCCATTATGGACATTTATTTGACCAGGAATAAAGACTGTCATTTCTGTAGCTCTTTAAAAGCTTCAGAGTTGTGGGTGGTAGGGCTGTTATTATCCCCCTTTTAGAGAGGAGATAAACTCAGTTAAATTAGGTGCTGGGCTCACCTAATATCACACAGCATCCTGTTTCTGTTCCCTGAGCTTTTCCCAATGAGGACCCAGGATGGAGGAGGGGAGGAATTCCCAGCCAGCCAGCCAGCGGAGGAGAATTTGCACTGCCCCTGCTTCATTTCCTGTGACTCTAGATAAAAGCTCTTACAAAGCGTGTACAATGTGCTGCTAACTTCTCAGAGACAAATGACATCTATCTCGTTTTAGAGGAGAAATTAAATTCTGCTAACTGCCAGGAGGCTGCTGAAGCATAAATTGCTCTGATGGGTGAGGCAAAGGAGCAGCAGAGGGTTTTAGAATTTAGAGCTCACTGGATATCATTCTCTTCACTTCATAGAGAGGGAAACCGAGGCTCAGAGACAGTGACTTGCCAAGATCACACAGCTAGAAGGGGGGAGCAGAAAGAAGCTTAAAATTTAAAAAAAAATTTGATGTAAAGTTCTGAGTTTCAAATTTGAAGTCTTCCTTTTCTGAGAGGGTGAGTGATCAGATATTGGTTATATATGTACAATTTTGAAAAATATTTCCTTATTAATCGTTTTGTACAATAAGACTCAAATAAAAGGAAAAAAAAGTGAAAACAGCTTGTTTTAGTCTGTATCCAAGCTATCTCAGCTCTTTAAGGGTAGTAGGCTTCATCATGAGTCCTTTGGGATCGTCTTGGATCATTGTATTGCTGAGAAGAGCTAAGTCATTGATGATTCTTCATCAAACAATCTTGTTGTTCCTGTGCACAACGTTCCCCTGGTTCCGCTCATTCACTTTGCATCAGTTGACAAAAGTCTTTCCAAGTTTTTCTGCAATTATCCTGTTTGTCATTTCTTACAGAACAATAATATTCCATTACAATTGTAAACCACAGTTTCTTTAGCCACTCTCCAATGGATGGGCATCCCTTTGATTTCTGATTCTTAACCACCACAAAAACAGCTGCTATAAATATTTTTTGAATGTCTTTGAAATATGGATCAAAGGGTATGTACAGTTTTATAGCCCCTTGGCCATAGTTCTGAATTGCTCTCCAGAATGGTTGGATCAGTTCACAACTCCACCAACAATGCATTAGTGTTCCAGTTTTCCCACATCCCTTCCAACATCCATCATTTTCTATTTCTGTCATATTAATCACAAAGAGAGGCTTTATTCCCAGATCCTCTCGCGCCAAATCCAGAGCTCTCTTCACTAAACTAGGCTCTATCAATCAGTGGCTGGTCAGCCAGTCTCTTAGATTTGGATTTAGTCCCTCAGGATAACTAGGTAGACAAAAATGGAAGGCTAGATGTGCAAATCAGGAAGACCTAAAGTCAAATCCTGCCCCAGAAATTTATCAACAGCTTGACCCTGGGCAAAAAATTTCATCTCTGTCAGCCTCAGTTTCTTCATCTGTAAAATGGAGACTAATTGCATCTATCTCTTAGGTCCAATGCTATTATGTTATGAGGCTTAAATTATATCACATTTATAATATGCTTTGTAAACCCTAAAGAACTCTAGGAATGTTCACTTTATTAGAATTTAATTTATCCAATGGGTTTAGCTGACAAAGATGCTCCAGTAATGGGGGAAGGAGAAAGGGTAACAGGGGGAAGAGATGAGGGCTTAAAGGATGGGGAATGAGATGAAGGTGGATCACAGAAGGAAGTGAGAAGTCTTGATGGGGATGGGGCTAAAAGGCTCATTGAAAAAGTGAGGCTAGGAGTTTGTAAAAAAGAAAGTAATCAAAGCGAAGTGGGTTCACAGAGGTGAAAGTTTGGAAGTTAATCAATCGATCAATCAATAAAGACACAATGTGGAAGGAAGGAACCAAGCATCTATGTGCCAGGCACTGTGCTAAGTGCCAGAGAGAAAAGGCAAAAGTGAAATCAATAGCCCTGACTCCAAGAAGGTTGGATTGTATGTGTAAATACATAACAGTTGATCCCAGTTATACAAAGTGATTTCAGGGGGAGGCACTGATATGGGGCGGGCACCAGAAAAGGCAACCTTGAGGAGACAGATGGTGCTTGAGCCAAATTTTCAAGGAAGCCAGGGACAGGTGAGGAGAGCATGTGGGAGGGAGACAGCAGGAGGGGAAATAGAATGCCCTTTGGACTGGACCACTGAGCATGTTTAAGGGAAGTAATGTGTAAAAATCTTGGAAAGGTAGCTTGCAATTATGTTCGCATCAAATATCAAACAAAGCAGCCTGCATCTGGTCCAAGCAGGAAGAGGGAGCCCCTGGAGCTTAGTGAGCAGCAAAAGGACACAGGATTTGGAGGATCAGGCCAGGAGGAATGTTTTTCCTGGGTATTTTCACCATTTGCTCTTTCCCTCTGACTTCCACACTCTGTGGATCTGGAGCAGGGATGGGGAGGGTCCCAGGCTCAGAAAAAGGCTCTCCCCGTATCCAAATATTATCTAGAAGCTTTTGGAGGGCCAGGGCAGAGGGACCTGCAATAGAAGTGAATATTTAGCCATTGAGGGAACTGCTGAGCAAATTATCTAACTAAGAAGTAAAACCAGTATGAGGAATTCGGAGGAACTTGTATAAACTGAGGCAGACTTGAGTGAGTAGAACCAGGGGAAAATATAATGTAATCAAATGTAAACATTTATGTGAAAAACTAAATGTAAACAAAAGGACCTCCAAGAGGAGAAGAATGTTACTTCTAATGGTCAGACTAGTCCTGGAGAAGAGGTGGGGAGAGAGCATGAGAGAGAGAGAGGCGACAAGAGGGGAAATGGAGCGTCCAGGGCAAAGAAGAGCAGGATGGCCCTTTGGACTGGACCTTGAGTATGTTAAGAGAAGTACTGTAGGGGCAGCTAAGTGGCACAGTGGATAGAGCACCAGCCCTGAAGTCAGAAATCTAGTCTCAGACATTTAATATTTCTTAGCTGTGTGACCTTAAGCAAGTCACTTAACCCCAGTTGCCTCAGCAGAAAAAAAAAAGAGACAGAGAAGTACTGTGTAAATCTCTTGGAAAGGTAGTTTTTAGGTTGGCAGCCTGCATCTGGCCAAGCAATAAGAGGGAGAATCTTCATCTTCAAGCAAAGAGGTAGGATGCTACAGGGGCAAAACATGACATACGCTCTCAGATTTGTGTATGTCACGAGGTTGGCTGGTTCTGCTGAAGTGATTGTTATAAAGGAAGGCTCATTCTAAGTGTGAGAAATATATCCCCAGATGACTATGATGGAAAAACAAACATTTATTTTAAAAATATGTGTACATATTAATTTCAATAACATTAAACATGTTCAAATAAAATTATCTTGAATAGAAATCCATTTTGAATAAAATCTATTTTGAAAATAATATGGGAAAAATCAAAATACAAATTAATTAAATGACTTTAACCTTGGTAGCAACTACCACTTCTCCCTCAGCAGGCTGTCTTTATGCCCACGGTGTCCCCACTTTGAGCCAAGATCCATCAGTGGGGTTGATTTGGGACCCCCCAAGATGAAAGGCAGGGAGGCAAGTCTCCCCCCGTGGCTTGGGTTTCTATTTTTTCAATCAGCTTATCGGGTTTCTCTCCGAGCCCTACCGGATATTGCAGATAAAGCTGACAACCGCTGAGGAGAGATCCTCCGATTGGTGATTTCAACTGGACTGGCTTTAACCACTGGGGGAGTTGGATGTCTGCAGGGATATAGACCCTTTGTGCTTGTAAACAGAAGGCCGAGCTCATATTCACTGGAGCTACCTTAATAAGGTTTTTTTTTTTTTTTTTGAAAAGTCTCTATAGACAGAAGTAGGAGGACAACAATGAAGACCTCATTAAAAGAAAATAATTCTGGGTCTTCTCTTAGAGCTTTCCTCTCTGGTTTGGAGAGAGCGATCAAGGACGTGATGGGATCCCAGTCACAGAAAGCAAGAGCTTTAGGCTTTCACCAGAATCAAGCTTCTCTTCTGTCTCAATACCATATTGCAGTGATCCATATTTTAATGGAGAAAAACATGGTTTACTGAAGGGTGGGGGGAGAGACAGAGAGAGACAAAATAGCAGAGGGGGAAGAGACAGACAGAGAAAGAGACAGAGACATAGGATGAACATATTCTCAGCAATGAAGGGGTATTATGCTGATTTTTGAGGATCAAAATATAATCAAGCCAGATAATTCCCTTCCCTGAGGAGTTTCCATTCTAAAAGGGGAAGGCAGCACAAAGGGGGAACATTGAAGAGACAGTCTCTTTGTGACATAGTATAGAGATAGCCAGGAAGTGACATAAAGGTCTGGTTCTGGACCTGCTGAGCTTCCCAGGGCAGAGTTCTGGGTTCTAGTGAGAGGCAAATGAAGAGAATGATTTGAGGGAGGAAAGAAAATCCTGCTTCTGTTTATCCACCAGGCTGGTGTAATTGGCATGGAGAGGCTTTTGACATCTCTTCATCAATGCAGATCAGTCATTATCAAACTTGGAGTCACAGAGAATTGCCAGAAGGTGGGCAGAAGGTGACCCAAAGTCACATACTATGGCTCAGAAGTGTGACTTTTGAACCCAGGTGTTTCTGACTATACCCACTGCACCATCCCTCATGGATTGAAATAAATGCCTGTAATAACAACAATAATGATATAATATAATAAAAATTAAATAAAATGTAAAATAGCCAATCAAGGTCACATGAGCTGAAAGATGGAAAATACAATTTTTCTCTGATCTCTCTCCAGAACAGAAATTAAATGTCACAGAAAGCAACTTCAGCTGTCTCCATGGTCTAGGATATCCAAATCTAAGAGAAAATTACTACAGCTATAATAACAGTCCCATGAACTGAGTTTTCCATTGACCCAAAACTCTCCCAACATCCCCTTGACCTCTCATTACACTAGTAGACCCAAGGACACCACCTGCGCTTTTAATGAAACCTATCCCCACACCTTGGTTCCCTGATTCCTTTTTCTAGTATTGTAGAGCTCCTGACTCTAGGCTAGGGAAATGTATTCTTCAGGTGGCCACAGTCCCACAGGAGCAAAGGACCACAGCTCTATAGCAACAGGGCTGTAAAGCCTTGAACTTGAAGTCAGGCCGAAGAAGAGGGAAGAAGACAGGTCAACAGGTTAGGACACCAGGTGTTGGGGGTGAGTGGGAGGGTGGGGAGCTGTGTAAGACTCTCCCAAGGCTAAGGGGAAGTGCACACCATACAAGTGGGGTTAGTTCTGAATACCTAAAAATCAGTTGGGGCAGAGACCTATACTAGTGAATTGCCCACAGTGGGAAGAGACTAGGACACTTGGAGATCCGGGTCCCAACAAAAACTGAGAGAGGAGGGGGTCAGCAAATGAGTTTTAAAAAAAAGACTGAAATTACCAAAGATTTCAGAAACAAGGAAATTCAAAGACTATTATCATAAATATATAAATAAACAACAGAAGGGAATATGACTTTGGGGCTTAGTAAAAGAGTTTAGACATTTGTGAATAAATATTAGAAAACAAAGAAAAATGATCCAACTCTTGATGAGACAAAAGACCTTGGAGAATGTGAAGAGAACATGGAACTACAACTGAGTGGTTCCAAAAAATAGGAATTTTGAGAGCAGAATTTGTGTCCTACAAAGCAAAAATATTGATTGAAATAGAAAAACTGGATTCTGCCATGGTGAGCCTCACCAAAGAAACAAAACAAAAACAGTGGATTGGTAATGAAAATACACAGAAGGTCAGTACAATCTAGAAGAGGAGAAGGAAGAATAATAACAAGCAGAAAAGAAATACAAATAGAAAGCAGGAAAAGAAACAACATTAAGAAGCAAAAACGATAACATTAAAAGATATATATTTACTATTCAAGCAAACATATTGATCTTGAAGACAGGATTTGTAGAGACAAACTAAAGATCGGAAGTCTCTCAGAAGAATGTGACAGGACAGAAAATCTTAACACCCTAATGAAGGAAATAATAAAATAGAATTGCTCAGAACTTCTGAATGTAAAAAATGAAATTCTAATTGAAAATATTCAGATATTACCTGCTGCAGAACAACAACAACAACAACACAACAACAGCAAAGCCGCAAACTCCAGATGCATAATAATTAAATTTAACAATTCAATTAATAAATAATGAGTACCCTAAGTGATCAGGAGAAAGACCCTCACATACAAAGTAAAGGAAATTCATATGACGCAAGACTATTCTACAGCCCTTGGAAAGGTTGTGAGAGAATGGAATAATGTGTTCAGAAGAGCGATGAAGCTCAAGATGCAGCCCAGGGTGGCCTAGCTCACAAATATGAGCTAAATCATACAAGAAAAAAGACAGATTTTAGTAATAAAGTCTGAAATATTTCTAGAAAGAAAAACAGGAAAGATTATTTGCTTCTCAAGCACCCCAAACCACAGAATGTAGGAAGACTGAGTAATTGTGGCAACTAAGGACA
>JAJPUD010002292.1:322815-334670 GCA_023553655.1 Myrmecobius fasciatus | reverse complement strand
CATTTAGATTATCAAACTTACTGGCATAAAGTTGGTCAAAGTAACTCCTAATTATTGCTCTAATTTCCTGTTCATTGGAGGAAAGTTCTCCCTTATCATTCTTGAGACTAACAATTTGATTTTCCTCTTTCCTTTTTGTTAGCAAATTAACTAAAAGCTTATCTATTCTGTTGGGTTTTTTGTAGAACCAACTCTTAGTTTTATTTATTAATTCAATAGTTTTCTTATTTTCAATTTTATTAATTTCTCCTTTTATTTTTAGAATTTCCAATTTGGTATTTAATTGAGGGTTTTTAATTTGTCCTTTTTCTAGTTTTTTAAAAAATAAGCCCAATTCATTGATCTTTTCTTTCTCTATTTTATGCAAGTAAGCATCTAGAGATATAAAATTGCCCCTTATAACCGCTTTGGCCATATCCCACAAATTTTGGTATGTTGTCTCATTATTGTCATTCTCCTGGATGAAATTATTGATTGTGTCTATGATTTGCTTTTTCACCAATTCATTCTTCAGGATTAGATTATTTAATTTCCAATTAACTTTTGGTTTATTTTCTCCTGGCCTTATATTGCATGTGATTTTTATTGCATCATGATCTGAAAAAGATGCATTTACTATTTCTGCCTTTCTGCATTTGATTTTGAGGTTTTTATGCCCTAACACATGGTCAATTTTTGTATAAGTTCCATGGACTGCTGAGAAAAAAGTAAACTCCCTACTGTCTCCATTCAATTTTCTCCATAGATCTATCATACCTAACTTTTCTAACAATTGGTTTATCTCCCTAGTTTCTTTCTTGTTTATTTTGTGGTTTGATTTATCTAATTCAGAAAGAGCAAGGTTGAGATCCCCCACTAGTATTGTTTGGCTGTCTATTTCTTCTTGCATCTCTCTTAATTTCTCCCCTAGGAATTTGGATGCTATTGCACTTGGTGCGTATATATTTAGTATTGATATTGCTACATTATCTATGGTACCCTTTAATAAAATATAGTTTCCTTCCTTATCTCTTTTGATTAGATCTATCTTGGCTTTTACTTGATCTGACTACCCCTGCTTTTTTTTGTTCACTTGAAGCATAATAGGTTGTGTTCCAGCTTTTTACCTTCATCCTATATTTGTCACTATGTTTTAGATGTGTTTCTTGTAGATAACATATTGTGGGATTCTGGTTTTTAATCCAATCTGCTATTTGCTTCCACTTTGTGGGAGAGTTCATCCCATTCACATTCACAGTTAGAATAACTAATTCTTTATTTCCTGCCAACTTATTTACCCAAGTTCCGTTTTTCCCTTTCCTTTCTCCTTTCTCCCTTCCCCCCTCCTCAGTACTTTGCTTTTGATGACCCCTCCCCCAAACAATACTCCACCCTTTAGATCCCCTCCCCCTATTTTTACTCCTTTCCCCTGATTCTTCTATTTTCCCTTCTATTAGTTTATCCCTTTCTTTTCCTCCTTTCCCTCCCACTTCCCTCTAGAAACGGACAAGTTTCTATGTGAAATCAAGTGTCTGATATACACTTTTAGAACCAGACCTGATGAAAGATTTACACAATGCTCATTTCCCTCCCCTCTTTCTCTCAATTATATTAGGTTTTTTGCCTCTTCAAGAGATTTTACCTTGTTTTTACCTCCTTTTTTTGATCTTATTTTTAACAGTTTTTCCCTTTTCCCCCGGTATGACAACCTTTTCCCCTCTAGTTTTCTTTTTCATATTATCAAAGTAATATCTAGTTAATTATACCCCCAAACTTTAAGTATCCCCATAGTAGAAATAAAGTTCTTAAGAGTCCTTTCCTTTTTACCTTTTTATGCTTCTCCTGAGTTCTGTGTTTGGAGGTCGAATTTTTGTTCAGATCTGGTCTTTTCATTAGAAATAGGTGAAATTCACCTATATCATTAAATGACCATCTTCTTCCCTGGAAGATGATGCTCATTCCAGCTGGATAGGTTATTCTTGGCTGTAATCCAAGTTCTTTTGCCTTTCAGAATATCTGGTTCCAGGCCCTTCAATCCTTCAATGTAGAGGCTGACAAATTGTGTGTGATTCTAATTATTGATCCTCGGTATTTAAATTGTTCCTTTCTAGCTGCTAGCAGAATCTTTTCCTTGGTGCGATAGTCCTGAAATTTAGCACAATATTCCTTGGGGTTTTAATTTTGGGGTCTCTTTCAGGAGGTGATTGGTGAATTCTTTCAATGGTGATTTTACCTTATGATTCTACAATCTCAGGGCAGTTTTCTTTCAGGATTTCCTGGAAGTTAGTGTTTAGATTATTTTTTTCATCATGGCTTTCAGGAAGTCCAATAATCCTTAGATTGTCTCTCCTAGATCTATTTTCCAAGTCAGTTGTTTTTCCTAGGAGATATTTCATATTTTCTTCTATTTTTTCATTTTTTTGTTTTTGTTTGACTGATTCTTTAAGTCTTATTGAGTCAGTGGCTTGCATTTGTTCAATTCTTATTTTTAAAGTGTTGTTTTCTTCAGTTACCTTTTTAAGCTCCTTTTGTAACGGGCCAACTGAATTTTTTTGTTCATTGCACTCTTTTTCCACTTCACTAATTTTATTTTTCAATAAATTGGTGTCTTTTTCATATCTCTTTTGCAGGGCATCATATCCTTCTTGCAAGATATTGTATCCTTCTTGTATGGATTTCAATTTATTTTCCCATTTATCCTCCAGCTCTCTTTTGAGGTTCTTTATGAAATCTTCCAGAAAGGCCTTTTGAAAAGGGGACCAGTGATGGTCCTTAATAACTTCCTCTGGAGTTTTGTCTAAAGGAACCTCAGGATCTAGGGTCAGCCCTTCTTTGTCTCGATAGAAGCTGTCTATGGTGAGAGCTCTCTTTTGCTTCTTCATTTTTTTTTTTTAGACAGCGTGGATGTCTCTTTAAGGTTGGAAAAAACAGCGGCTGAAGGTGCTCGGCCGGTGGGGGCTAGGAATAAGTCCGAATTACTCCTTAAAAAAGGTAAATCTGCCAGAACACCTGTCCCCAATCAGGGCAGAGTATCCCGAGTACCTCAGATAAACTTCAGGTGTTTGGAGTTTGGAGTTTCTGCCACACTGAGCTGAGTCCCACCCTCACTTCTGGCCTGCATCGAGACCACTGTTTATTCCTCTGTCCGAGTTAAACAAACCTGATATGAAGTTCTTCAGAGATATCTGAAAGCAGTGTCCAAATATTTCTGGATTCGTTGACTTGAAGATCAGTTCAGAGGCTTATTTTATTGTTGATTTGAGAGAAGATCAGAGGAGGACGCAGAGAGTCACGTTTTCACTCTGCCATCTTGGCTCCGCCCCCCCCCATTCCATTTTTAAAGAATTGTGACTTCACAGCATTTCCCTGGGTTTAAAAAAAGAGGTAGCAGGACTCATTAAATGTGTTTGAAACTGAAAAAGTTGAAGTAGTAAGATGTTTGTTCAAAGTCCATAATGCTATAATAAAATTTAAGTTACTTAAACTTAGTCACTCAAAAAATTAAACTCTGAAAAAGCTTATAGCTTAGGTCATATAGATAAAAATACATAATCAAAAGCAAACTTTCTCAGGGAATAAAAAATTTTAATAATTTTTATAATATAAGAAGATGTCATGAAAAAAAAAAAAACAATAGAAAACAGTGTTACTTTGTAAGTTTCATAATCCTACCTGTGCATCAATGCAGCTCTCATCTAACCCATATCATGGCTCATCCTATACAAATCTTAAATATGTTTTTCCATAAATCCTTTGTAATAACTTTGTGGTTGGAAAACGAAAATTCTTAATAGTGTAGCCCATTACAGAATTTATTCCTTACCCCCCATTTACTCTAAAATTACTCACATTTACCCTAAAAATGTCTTCCTTTTACTTCAGATGACATCCATTTTTTTTTTCCTTTGTGTGTGTGTGTGTGTGTAAGGCAATGGGGTTAAGTGACTTGCCCAGGTTCACACAGCCAGTAAGTGTTAAATGTCTGAGGTCACATTTGAACTCAGGTCCTTCTGAATTCAGGGCCCATGCTTTATCCACTAGAAGCCTCTTGACATCCATTTTCAAGGGTAGAAATCAAATGAGAAAGGCATCATAGTAAAGTGGAAATAGTAATGTATTTTACAAAACTCACAAAATTTCAGAGTTCAAAGGGACCTCAGTAGCCATTTAATACAATATGTCTGACAAGTGGTCATCCAGCCTCTGTGTGTAGATTGCTATTGATGGATAACCTACTAGGTTGATAATTATTTTCCCTTTAAATGTTAGGAAAGTTTTCCTGACATCAAGCCTAAATTTGCTTCTAATTTCTAAACTTTTCTCCTGCTTCTTCCTTCTGGGGCCAAGCAGAAAAAGTCTTAATTCTCTTCCATATGATACTCCTTAAAATTTATTGTTGTTCAGTTGGATCCAGCTTATCATGACTCTATTTGGAGTTTTCTGGACAAAGAAACTGGAGCTATTTCCCTTTTCCAATTCATTTTACAAATAAATAAATTGAAACAAACAGGATTAGGGATTTGCTCAAGATCACATATTAGAAAATATCTGAGGCCAGATTTGAACTCAGGAAAACGAGTTTCCCTGACTTCAGGCACAACATTCTTATCTATTGTGTCAACTCACTGCCCCAGTCCTACTTGAAAACAATTATCATATCTTTCCCTGTATCCTTCCTTCCCTATAATAACTAGCTTTCTTATCCCCAAGTTAAACATTCCCAGAACCTGATCTGAGAAAAGAAAACGAGGGTTCAAATCTTAGTTTTCCTACTTGCTACCCATGTATCCTTTAATAAGTCTTAAACTTACCTTTTATGGATCTTAGTTTCCTTATCTGTAAAATAATGGGATTGGGCTTGATAGTCTCTTTTAGCTATGAATCTATGATCTTAGGACAGCTGCTCATGATAAACTACTTAGAGCAAACTACTGCATTTCATTACATTGGATCTAGGTATAATTGGATACCATTACCAAAGATGCCTATATAATAAATTAAATAAAATTTTGTTCACAAAAATTCCTGTAACAAGTATACTATATAAAAATGAGGGTCAATTAAAACACCAATAAATCAGCTCCATTGATTAAGCAAGTAAGACTATGCTTATTGAATCAATCATACAAGGGCATTAGACTATGTTTTAGAAGTCTTTGAAAACCACTGGATAAAATGAAGTTTCACAGAAGGTGTGCTAGTATTTAACTCAGTCATGACCTGCTGATCTTCAATAAAAAAACACATAATTTTAGAACCCAAGATTAGAGCATCTGATAACATGGAAAAAAGAAGAGTCTGGTAAAGTCCAATAAGAGAAATTATTTGGGGGAGGGGGGGAATCTTAATTAGAAAAGGTCCTTGTCAACTTTAGAAAGTTAGAATTATACTTTTCATGTTTCCAGATCAACAATAGCCGCCGATGCTACCTGTAACAAGAATGAAAGACTGACATGCTGAGGAAAACAGTTTGGGGAGTTTGCAAGGAGCTCAGAATAAAGAAACACTATGTCTAAATGGAACTTCATGAAGCGAGAAAAGGACTACTAGAAACTAGGAACTGCAAATTACCTCTTTGTCACATGCTCTCTAAGCTTGTTTCCATTTTCCTGAGGACTCTATATGTACTGGTAGAAGAGTGTACTGCAGAATTTTTTTTTTCTTGGAGAAGTGATGTTTTGTAAAATTATTCTTATTAGTCTACCTTAATAAACATCCCTTTTGAGGGAAAGGGCCCCACATGTGCAAGAATGTTTGTGGCAGCCCTTTTTGTAGTGGCAAGAAACTGGAAATTGAAAAGATGCCCATCAATTGGAGAATGGCTGAATAAATTATGGTATATGAATATTATGGAATATTATTTTTCTGTAAGAAATGACCAGCAAGATGATTTCAGAGAGGCCTGGAGAGACTTACATGAACTGATGCTGAGTGAAATGAGCAGAACCAGGAGATCATTATACACGGCAACAACAGTACTATATGACGATCAATTCTGATGGACATGGCTCTCTTCAACAATGAAATGTTTCAAACCACCTCCAATTGTTCACTGAAGAAAGCTATATACACCCAGAGAGAGGGATGTGAAATGTGGACCACAACATAACATTCTCATACTCCTTGATTGATGTTTGCTTACATTGTGTTTCCTTTATCTGATATATCGTTTGTGTAGACAAGATTTTTCTTGCACAACAATGACAAGTTTGGAAATATGTATACATATATTCGATTTACCAATATTTTAACATAAATAACATGTAGTGGATATCCTGCCATCTAGGGGAGGGGTGGGGAGTTGGGGGAAAAATTTGTAACGGAAAGCTATGTAAGGGTTATTGTTGAAGAATTACCCACACATATGTTATGCAAATAAAATTAAAAAAAGAAAAAATAAATAAACATCCCTTTTCTAAATGCCAATTAACTCTTGTTGATCAGCCTCAGTCTGATAATTATGGAGGAAAGCACACAGGTGGGGGCTTGTGTTACAGCATTAGAAAGACATCTCTCCAGCCCCTTATGGTCCTCTAGAAATATAAGGGGAGACAACAGCAGCCATCTCTTGGGTTTCCAGCCTGCTCCTATAAATGGAATTTGGGTGGATAATTTGAGAACATAGGCTAAAGAAATCCGAGGCCATCAACTTCAGCCCATCCTTGTACAAGAATATTCTTTTGACCATAACTAACAAGTGGTCATCCAGCCTTGGCAAAAAAGACTTTTAGTAAGGGGAAGTCCACCAGCTCCAAAGGAAACCCATTCCACTTTGGGTAAGAAGTTTTTCACAACATGGATCAGGAAAGGGGACAAAACATGACTAAGCCCTCTTCCATACTACAATGCTTCAAATATTTGAAGGCCTGCATAATTCCTTTTTAGTTTTCTCTTCCTCAGGCTAAACATGCCCAATTTTTTCAAATAACCCTTTCAAATCTTTCAAATAAAGGCCTTTTACCATAGTAGCTTCCCACCTGTGGATAGTCTATGCAATTTATCAATATCCTTCATAAAATGTAGCACCTGAAACTCCGCATAATACTCCAGATGTGGTCAGATTAAGGTATTTATATATGAACTAGGTAATACTGTAGTTTAAAATTTAAAAAAACCAGCAGAGAGGTTTTGTTATCTTTAGAATGACACAGTCAATTGATTTTAAACCCATATTTCTGGGAACTGTTCTTACATCTAGATACATGCTAAAGAGAATAATGGGTTAGCTTTGTTTTTTAGAGATATTTACAAAGCATTCATTTCTAAAGTAATTTTGATATCTTTAATAGTACTACTCCTAAAATCAAAATGTAAGTTTCTTTTAAAGAAATCTATCTCTAATTTTCTTTTAGAAAAATGTTACCCTACATTTGAAAAGGACTGAAGAAATCCAGACAAGAGTTTTTCTCCAGATTAGTATAATTACTATAATTCTTGCTCAACATACATACTATAATGCCTCCTTTTTTGAAAAATACTATCAGATGTGAACTTGGCTCTTTTCAGCAATGGGATTCAGACCAATTCCAATGGACTTCTGATGGAGAGATTCCTCAAACCAGAATGAAGATTGTCGGGACTGAATGAGGATCTCAACATAATCTGCACTTTTTTGTTGTTTGTTTGCATGTTTTTTTTCTTTATTTCTCTTTTTTTTTTTCATTTTTGATCTTTTTTTTCTTGTGCAGCATGACAAATGTGCAAATATATAGAGAGGAATTGCACACATTTAACATACATTGGATTGTTTGCTCTCTAGGGAAAGGAGTAAAGAGCAGGAGGGGAGAAAAACTTGGAACATGGAGTTTTGCAAGAGTTAATGTTGAAAACTGTTTTTGCATGTATTTTGAAAATAAAATGCTATTATTTAAAAAACTTACTATCAAATGCCTACACTCCCCAATCTCTCTACTATTAATACAGAATTATGTTCAAAAGACAATCTGAGAGAAATCACAAGATTTCTCTGTGTAGAAAAAGTATTGCTAAACAAATTAATAGTATACCAAGATGGGGAAGGGAAAATATTCTGCCTATAAAGAAAAAATGTTTAAGAACTTTATTTATGTAAATAACTTAAGATGGATCTGGGCATACCCAGTTCAGGTAACAGAGAAAAAATTGATATACAAATTATAAATCATGCTTATCTAATCACTTAAACAGGTTTATCAGGATCTATTTGTTAATTGTTAATCACAAATTCAGGTTACTATATAGACTTGAAAGAAATTAAAGGTCATTACTATTTTTAAAACTCTAGATCAAATTTGTCACTAATTCAGAGTGTTCTTTCTTCCCTTTAATTAGTCAAGTTTTGCTAACTTTACTCTTTTGTTATTATTGGATTTCTAATAAGCAAATCTTATGCTGGAAGGAGTCCTCTTCATATAAAAAACATAAATAAGAGTTTCATAAGATGAAAGGTCATGGATGGGCTACAAATCTCCCTGGTGAAGAAAAATCCCATGATGATAAGATCACAAAAAGTTGTGAATTCTATATCCCAGACTAGATTTAAGCTCCCTAAGGATAGAAACTATACTGACACTTCTTTGTATTCCTCAAAATGTCTAGTACAAGGCTATAGAGAGAGGTGATTTTTCAATAAATAGTTGTCATATACAAAGGAGATATTCAATAAATATTTTCTGGAGTAAATTAATTAGTGAGGTTTTATTTTATATTGGCCTAATCATTTACTCCATGTATAAAATGGTATAACTTATAAAAAGAGTAAAGTAGGTGACAGTGGATAGAATACCTATCTTGGAATCAGGAAGACCTAAGTTCAAATCCAGCCTCAGATACTAGTTATGTGACCCTGCAGAAGTCATTAAACGCTGTTTGCTTCAGCTTCCTCATCTGTAAAATAAGCTGGAGAAGAAAATGGCAACTAACTCCAGTGTCTTTGCAGGAAAAAAAAAAAAAACACCAAAAACAGATGAGGTCATGAAGAATCAAACATAACACTTTACAGAAAACCTTAATATCTATGTTTGCTTATTTGTAAAATGACAGAAATTAGACCAGATTACCTCTACTAAATTCCTTTCCAACTTTATGATCCTTTTATCTTATGAAAGTTTGAACATTATTCTTGATACCACTACAAAATGTCTTTCTACTGTATATATATGTACATATATATATATTAATAAAGATATTAGAATACATAACAAAAAGGGAAATTTGAGTTTTAATGTTTTCCAATTATAGGAAAATGTCATAATCATAAGTAAATAATTTTTAAAATTAGGATCTCTGCTTCCAAGGGAAAGAAAGAAGAAAGCTAGTATTCTGGAAATATTAGCAATAACAATAATACAAGAGAAAGAAATGAAAGGAGTAAATATAATTTAAGGGAAAATGGGTTTTTTGTGCCACATGATAAATGTGGAAATATGTTCAGAAGAATTGCACATGTTTAATTTATATTGGATTAGTTGCTGTCTAGGAGAGAGGAGGGAGGGAAAAATATGGAACAAAAGGTTTTACAAGGATGAATATTGAAAACTATCTTTGCATGTATTTTGAAAACTAAAAAACTATTTTTTTTAAAAAAGAGAAAATAAACTACTCCTATTTGCAGCATGATAATTTACTTAAAAAATTTATCTGCTCAGCAAAGACAAGAATTGAAATAATTACTAGCTTTAGCAAAGTTACAGGCTCCAAAATTATCCCTCAAAAATTAACAGAATTTCTATATAATATTAATAAAACACACAAATAAAAGAAAAATATCATATAATAACTAAAAAAATAAGTAAAATATTTAGAACATCTATGCAGTTGCCTCATGTTTACATTTAATAAGGAGGAAGATACGAAAAACAAATACAGAAATCTTTGACATATAATTTTAAGTAATGACACTACTATTTGGATATAAAACTATTAAAAATTCTCTGCTTGAGGCTCTTGTCTGCATGAACACAAGTTAGAATGATAAGCATTTAACAAGCATGCACTGAGATCATAATAATTCAATATGTTTTCTTTTTTTTTTTTTTGCTTTTTTTGCTGAGGCAATTGGGATTAAGTGACTTGCCCAGGGTCACACAGCTAGGAAGTGTCTGAGACCAGATTTGAACTTAGGTCCTCCTGACTTCAGGGCTGGTGCTCTAACCACTGCGCCAACTAGCTGCCCCCAATTCAATATGTTTTCATTGCATCCCTTTAAATCAATATTTAGCAAAACATTTCAGGAAAGGAACAACCAACCCAAGGTCCCAAGTTGGTTCAAGTTATTACAATTAGGATAAAAAAAATTTAAATCTAATTAGTGACCTTTAAAAAAAACTACATAAGATGAAATACAATCAATCATTACTTATTCTCAAAATCTTCAGTGAGGTGCATGGGAATTCTAAAGGAATAACACTGCAAAGTCACTACCATTGATCTTTAATTCATTGTTACATTCTGATTAATTTCTTCATAACTAGGGTTTGCCTAAACATTTTCTTAGGTAAGCCTTATTTACAAGATGCTAATTCTTAATCTGATATCTAGCTCCTTCACTATAGGAGTGGTGTTTTGTGTCCCTTTACATGTAGGCAGTCTCCAACTCCATATCAAAAAAATATATATCAGAACTATAACAATGGTTCCAATTTAATCACAAGAAATAATGTTGTAATATTCACATTTGTTAAACTTACAGATGCATTTATAAGCAAGTTTGTAGAATTTCTAATCTCAATTATTGAAAAATGAAATGATACCAGATATTTGCCTGAAACAATATAAGCTTTGTTAAAAACTAGGGAATGAGCTAAATGTTGTGGATAACTATTAAATCACAGATAATAGTCTGCCATCACTAAAAACTTTATCGAGATCCAACTCAACTCCTACCTCCTACATGGAGAATAAAACATAGTTAGAAAATACTTCACTATTCAACAGATTTTTTTTAAATTGCTCCAGCTTTCAATGACTGATCTCCACCTTCTCACAACTCCTACCATATTTATAGCCTACATTTGCACAATTTAGAACTTAGCTCTCTCTTGTTTATTGTTCTTTTTCTCAAATTAACCCATCTGAACCTTATTCCTAAGAATTTGATTTTGCAAAGAATTAGCAAGCTAAAGAAAAACAATATTGGTCTAAGGGTTGTGGGAAGGATTCTTAACAAAAAATGAGGAACTCATTCAGTTCATAATGAAAGAAATGGAGAAGAGCACTGCCTCAGCTCAACTATTGATCCAATCAGTTGACAATCATATTTTGGCCACTGAACTGTGTATGAGACTATGCACAAAATAAAAAGGTTTTCACATAATAGGGTTCAAGGAGATAAGCGACTTGAGGTCCCTTCCCTCAAGAAGCTCTTATGTAAGTTGAAGAGCCAAGAAATATACTCATAAACAGATAACAATACAAACTATCATATAGAAGGGCTGAGATAAGCAATAGAGACTTTTGCACTATACAGCTTCAAATTTAGAAAAGATGACTAGTTCCTGGGATGGAGACAAGGTGGCAGAGCGAAGCCAGGGAGCTCTTGAACTTTCTCAGGTTTCCTCAAAAACTACATGAAACTAAGTCTCTGAATGGAGTCTAACAGAATGAAACCACTCTCCAACTCAAGATAGATTAGAAGGATTTCAAGAAAGATCATTCTCACTGGGATAAAAGGGGTATTTATCCCAGCTCAGATGGTGGCTGAGAAGGTCTTAATAATAGTGGATCGCTACTGAGACCCTCAGTCCTGGCTCAGTAGCAGAGCAGTGGGGCAATTAGCCTCTAGTCCCAGCACTGAAAGCAAGCTGCCAGCCAGCTAAATCAGGCTCTTGACTGGAGAAAACAGGTAGGACTGTCCCCTGCTATGAGTAAGATATCAAACAGGAGGAGCCCCTGTTTTC